>PVIR01034773.1:0-16948 GCA_004026965.1 Petromus typicus | reverse complement strand
GGACCCATCTTGTGCCAAGCTCCCCATTTGACCTCAGTGAGGACCCTAAAGACCTTCAAACTTTTTAAATAACTAAATATCTAAGGAAGGAGTTGCAGTTGACCCTCCAACATCTCCCATGCCCTTTCCCCTGGGTATTCTTTTTCCCCTTGAAAATGAAGAGTACCAGAGTTTTGCCCATTTTCTCCATTTAAAGCCTGAAGTAGAGGCTAATACCTTACTGCTGTTAGCAACTTCATGAGCTCATCTGGGGAAGTGTTCTCACGGTTTGTATGCATTTCATTCTTTCCCTCCACAGACACCAAGGAGCCACCATGTGTTTCAAGCTCTGCAGATACAACCTGGCACAGTCCCACCAAGTTAGAAAGTCTGTTTGTGGACCAGGGATTTAGCTCAGTGGTTCCGGTGCCTGTCTTGTAAGCGCAAGGACCTGGGTTCAATTCCCCGGTAGCCATATACAATACTGGGCGGGGAGACTCACGCCCAGCAGCAACCAGTACCACATACCACAGTGCCAGGCGTGGTGGCTCACGCCTGTAATCCCAGCACTCGGGAGGCAGAGGCAGGAGGATTGCTGTGATGTGAGTTTGAGGCTGAGCTCAGGGCCAGCCTGAACCACAAAGCAAGACCCTGTCTCAAAAAAAAAGTCTGTTTGCAATGTTACGATGGGAAGTGCTGTCAGAATGTTTCCTGGAGAATATCTCAGAGCACAGTGAGCCGCCATGAGGCTCAGGGCTGACCACGACTGTGCCGGCCTGACAGAGTGGTGCCGTCAGGTGGGGCTTCTCACCGATGATAAGTGCTGATTCGGCACCTACCTGTTTCTCTAACAGCACAAAGTGTTCAAAAGCTTTCTAGCAATAGCAGTGATTTCCCTAATGACCCCAGGGCAAGCTCAGGGCTATTAATAAAAAGAGGCTGTATACAAGCCCTATAGGGTCTCAATTTTCAAGTCTCAGGGTTCCCCTGTTTCCCAGAGGGTAATTCTGCAAGTGTGTGTGTGTGTGTGTGTGTGTGTGTGTGTGTGTGTGTAGGGGGTGTTCTGGAGTGACTTCTTTCAGAATAAGCCCCTGAAAGCTTCAAAACAAAGCACATATGATCTTAGCAAACATTTTTGTCCAGTGTTCTTGTGAATACTCACTCAGCAGCATCCCGGAGGTGCAGCAGAAAATGAGACATGACTAGTGTCCTAAAAGGACTTACTTCTCACAAAGACAGACACCTCACAACCTCAAGTTCTGACTGAGCAGATCCAGACTATCCCAAGGGGGTCACTTTCATCTGTGTGGAGGACAGACGCCTCCATGAGGAATGGTCTTGATTTGATTTGCAAAGATGACTGGGAATTCTAAGACTCTCAGATGATGCTGAAGGCCAGGGAACTTTCCTGGTAGAGGGAACAACTGCGCAACCCCCGCAGGGTGGAAAGAAGCACGTTGGAGCCCAATAGCTCTGAGCGGAGCGGGAAGCCTGGGGAGGGGAGTGATGGGGCGCCAGTCAGAGCTCTAAGTAGCAGAATGAAATACCAGCTCTGTTTAGAGAAGAGCGTTCTGTTCTGACTTGAACGTGGAAGCTAGATGGAGGGGAAGCCGTGGGAAGAGATCCATTGAAGATTCCTGAATAATCCTGACAAGATTCCTGGTAAATAACCCAAAAGAGACGAGAGAGACCTGGGTCAGGCAGTGACGTCCTTGGTTCTATCCTCGGTAACCAGAGCAGCTCCCAGTGGAGGGTTCTAGCAGCGTTAGGATGCTGGGCTGGGTGTGCGTTACTGTACTGTTTGCCTGCCTTGTATGGCATTCCTATCAGTCCCCAGCCACAAGAAAAAAAGAGGGGAGGAGATGAAAAAATTGTCAGGCATGGCGATTAATAGAATGTGTGGAGTGAGAGAGAAGACACAAAGAGGGGCCGCTGCCTCAGTTCAACAGAGTTGACTTCTCCGTCATTCTCGAGGCTTTTCTGTAACAACTTTCAATAGCCTTCCCAGTTGGCTGAAACCTACTCACACGATCACACTTGCATCCAGGCCTGGCTGGAAAGCAAGTCCTTCTGGCAGCAAGGCATCTAACTAGACAAAAGTCTCATTATAGGGACCACACCAGAGCCTGCAGCTTGTCATCCCTGGGACAGTGAACTGCCCTGCCGCGTGCATGCGTGTATTTCATTCTCCACTGCACTCACCTCTGAGCAGCCTGGAGAAACGCAGAGCTGACTTCACCAGAGCCTGGGGTTCGCCAGACGATTGGTGTGAACATGCTAATGGCAGACTAGAATTGTCATGGAGCATCACTAAAAGTTAAGGACCATGACTTCAAAACTGGGTAAGAAGGGCCAGGGATTTAGCTCAGTGGTTCCGGCGCCTGCCTTGCAAGCACAAGGTCCCTGGTTCTATCCTCAGTAACCACAGACAACAGCATGGTGACTCACTCCCAGCAGCAACCAGTACCACATACCACAGTGCTGGACAGGGTGGCTCATGCCTGTAATCCCAACACTTGGTAGGCAGAGGCAGGAGGATTGCTGTGAGTTTGAGGTTTGCCTAAGCTACATAGTGAGCTCAGGGCTAGGCTGAACTGCAAAGTGAGACTCTATCTCAAAAAAAACAAACAAAAACCCCCAAAACTAGATAAGAAAAAAAATCAAGAACAGAGGGAAACTGATGGGCGGAGAGCAAATGGAGGTCTTGATTCCCAGACATCCTCAGGCAGAGGAGGAGAGATTCCTGAGCAATAAGTGAGATAGGAAGCCTTGGGCCATGTGAGATCATGGTGGGGATGAGGAAGGGAGGCAGGGACAGCAGCATGTAGGAGAATGACATTCTGAAGTTCCCATGAGGGCCAGGGAGTGAAGAGAATCCGTCAAGTCTAGACTCTTGATTTCTCAATTCTTGGTCTCCTCCCCCACCCACCCACCCACTGCCTCCTCACATGTACAGGTGCAGGATTTCAAGCTGAGTGTGTGCTGGACGCACGTCACTCCCAGCCTCATCCCACTGACCCAGCTTCGCCTCCAGCTCTTTCTACCGCGGTTGATGAGGCCTAAGGGTACAACTGCACCGGGAACCACTCATGTCCTACTCAGGCCCTGTGACCCGCTATTGCGCCCACCTGTGCAAACTGGAAAGTGGATGGCGCTAATTCCCCTGGGGAAACCAGGACCTGGTAAGCAAATGCTCCCTCTGGCCACTCTGAGGGTGCACAGGTCTGAGAGGCATCCTTTCTGGCTCCAGAGAGGGCCTGAGTGAGGTTAAGTCCACGTGCCCACAGCAGTGGGGCCTGATAATGTATCTTGAATTGTACTAACCATAGCGTCAAACTTATCGCATCACAAGCCTCTGGGATGTGTGACTATCACCACTATCCAGCTCCAGACCACTTTCACCATTCCAAAAAGAAACCCTAGGTCCATGAAACCTTGACCTGCACTCCTCTCTCCCTCAACCGAAGGAAAGCACTGATCTACTTCCTGTGTACATGAACTTGCCTTTTCTAGTTATCACAAATGAATGAGGTCAAGCAAAACGTGTTCTTTTATGTCTGGACCCTTTGTCTTAACATAAGGTTTTTGAGGTTTGTCCATTATAGTATGAATCAGTACTCAGATGAATGATCCTCCATGCCATGGCTACGTCTGTCTTGTTTGCTTATCAGTTGTCAGGTATCTTGGTGATCTCTGCTTTTGGCCATTGTGAATAGTACTGTTATAAATGATGACATCTTTACATATTGGCTTTTCCCCTTGCCTGTCAGCACAGGAAACTGGATGCTGGAGAGAACCTGGGAGCCGTAAAGCCAGTGTACAGTCCAGCAGGAGAGGAGCCCCGGGAGACCTGGACAGAAGCAGCAGAGGCATTAGAGTAACATGTAAAGCTAGAACTGGAGAGATTTGGTGACAGTATAAGAAACAGGAACCTGACGACAAGGGAGGAAAAATGGGAAGATATTGAATTTTAACTTAAAGATAATGTCTTAAATTGTTGCTATTTTATTTTATTTATTTATTTTTTATTTTTTAGGTTTTTTGAGACAGGTTCTCGCTTTGTAGTTCAGGCTGGCCCTGAGCTCAGCCTCAAGCTCACATCACAGCAATCCTCCTGCCTCTGCCTCCCGAGTGCTGGGATTACAGGCGTGAGCCACCATGCCCGGCACTGTGGTATGTGGTAATGATTGCTGCTGGGGTGAGTCTCCACACCCAGTATTGTTATGTGGTTACCAGGGATGAATCCGGGCCCTTGTGCTTGCAAGACAGGCGCCAGAACCACTGAGCTATATCCCTGGCCCAAATTGTTGCTATTTTAAAAGCTTAAACTTCTTATGATTTTAGATAGCTAGAGTTTTACTAATTACTGTGCTAATAAAGCTCATATTAATTTTATCACCTAAAATGACAAATGTTTCCAAGGTCCCCAAAGCTGAACTGCCCTTAGAATTTAAAGAATGATGAAGCAAATACTTTTTGCAAGATCCTATCTAAATAAACAAACTTAAGTCACCTGAGTCACCATGTCAGCATCATTCTGATGGTTCGATTTTGCAAGATCTCTCAAAGAAATACGTTGGCCAGATGCAGTGGTCCACTTGCCGGGTGGTCTAGTGATGACCTCACAAGCATGTGCCTGGGAATACCACACACACCGCCCAGAGGGTCTGGTCAGCCCTATGCCCTACATGTAGGATGAGGAAGAGGTGAGTCAGCGTACCCCAAAGGGGTAAACCGCAGTAGTAGCCAATGGGGCCATGTCCAGCCTGGACAGCATCAACCACTAGCCTCCAAGATGGGCTTAGAGAACTTTGAGCAAACCAGTTCACAGTATCAGCTCTCCGAGATGCAGACCCACGCTCGCCCACATCGAAGGCTGGTATCTCCCAAATGATCTGGGGTCAATGTGAACTCTGGAAAACAGAGTAAGAGATGCAAACCAGCACTTGTTTAGAGTGCACCCCACTTGCCAGGTGCCACGCACGGCGCTTGCTTCACCTGGCCCTCCCTAGCACCTTGGAAAGTAACACTGAGGAAGCGATCTCAAGACATTACATAAATCCCTTTGGTCTTCTGGTAGTAAATCCAGGCTCTAAAACGTGTTCTTTTTCTATGCCTTGTGTGATCCTCATGAAGGAGATCACCACTTCTACGCCTGTGAGGAAGATATAAACTATTTATCCGCAAGGATCTTCTCTCTGGCTACTAGGCCTTCTCTAGCTGAAGGAGACATCCCACATAGAGTTTCTGTGGCTAGGTTTTGGCCATAGGCCAAAGGCCCTCCTGATCTCCTGATGGGTGACACAGGGGTGGGTGCACCTTCCTTGACTCATGGGCCATGGTACCATGCCCCCCAAGGCCCTGTCACAGGAGCTGGGCTTCACCTGGGCCCAAAAGTTTCTGCCTATTGCATGTGGAAGGTTCAGCTCATAAGTGGAATGAACCTGAACCACTCCCTGAACACAACTCTTCAGCCAGAGGGAGAGCCATCAGGACAGGTGACGGAAAGTTTATTTGGAATCTGTCAAGAAGTCAGGTTAAGATCACTGTGCATCAGGTTTGAGTGTTGTTAATGGTTATTCTGGCCCGGGCTCTTGTGGTTTGAGACAGGCTTCAGGCCCAAAGTCCTTAAGGTGAGGTGTGGCTCTTCTCTAATCTTGGCTAATGAAACCCTGCACCTAGGTGATGGGCCAGGCTGGCATTTAAGGGTGGCTACATGGCTAAGCGATGTCTCAGCACTTTTCCCACAAGCCCGAATGAGAGATGGCTTCATTCCTTTCTCACGAGCACCCGTCTTTCCCCTGACCCGTCATGCGTCCCTCCATAAGTAAATGCAGATGCATCAGCTCGGAAGCTCTTGTGACAGGAGAAAGTCAGGGTTTTCACCAGAGGGAGAGGCATGGGAAACATAGCATCCTAAAAAGGAGCATCTGGACAGTCTGGTAATGAGACAAGGTGTCACAGTGTCCTGTGGTTTCATCAACACTTCAAGGATGTGGTAGGAACCGGGTGCTAAGTGTAACATTGGAAGAGTCCCAAGGTTCAGCCTCTTGGCCGGAACTGCCATCTACTGGTTTGCCAAAATGACAAACACAAAGGGAAAGAAAAGGGGCAGACGGTATATGTTTTACAAGCCTTGCAGAAAACGTGGGGTTGTTCCTTTGCCCCATACATGGGAATCTACAAAAAGGGAGGTATTATAGACATCGAGGGAACGGGTACTATTCCAAAAGGAACATCACACAAAGATACCACAGGAGAACCAGAAGCGTCTGCAGTGTTACCCAGCATGCAGCCAACATTGCAGTAAACAGGTTTACAACAACTTGCCAAGAGGATTAATGTGTGCATCAAGCATATTAATCACTGAAGAGTGGAGATAGCTTCCTGAAATGTGTCAAGGAAAAATGATCAGAAAAAGAAGCAGCCCAGAGAGAAATGTACTGGGCTGAGCTGAAGCAGCTGCCTGCTTGGCCCAGAGGAGCCCTTGGGGACAGACATCTTTCTGTGAGTGATGACCCCAGGATCTGAAAGTTAGCATCCATTCTTAACTTTTGACCTATAGCTAATAGAGTTGTAGACATGAAACAAAGAGCTTCCGGAAGTCTGCTTTCTACGCTATTTGGAAAAACAGCAGGATAATTTCCATATGAGAGAATGATTTCCACTTAACTGACTCCCCAGCACTAGTCCCCAAACTGTCATCCCAGTTAACTTGTAAGTTAAGATTTAGAGTGGGCATTTGGGGTAATTTCCAGCTCCAGGAAATACCATGCATTTCCGTCACCATTTTTTGTGCTTTGCCAATTAGACAATAGTTTTTTTTAATGGCTTATGTTCCACTGATGTGATAGAAATGAATGTCTTGATTATCTGAGTGCAGTGTGGCATGAAATCATGGACCTATAAAAAAACAGAAGCAATAAATTATTATGTAATGTTTCCTTGTCAAAGTCAACAGAAATGAGATCATATTACTGGACTGACCATGGGGAAGAGGGCTTTTTGTTATTTCAGAGGCCAGTTGGGCCCGTAGCACATTCTTGGAAGTATTGCCCTCATGTGCCAGATTGACTCTTCCAGGTCTATAAAGTTCTAGTGGTTGTTCTTGGAAGGAAGATTAGTGTAGTGTTTGGATTCAGTCTATACCTGGAGCTACCTTCAAACTGTTTATGACAGATTCCCAGCCTTGAATTTAATCCCATAAGGGATGGGAGGGTTGTTGTAGGGTGGGAAGAGGAATGGGAAAAAATGAGAATTAAGTTGTGTCGTGTACTGGTACAAATTGTCAATGTTGAATGCAATCATGATGTGTGTATGTAATGTACCAATAAAGATCAAAATTTAAAAAATAAAAACATCGATCATGCCCGTAATCCTAGCATTTGGTAGGCTAAGACAGGAGGATTTCTGTGAGTTTGATGCCACCCGGGGCTACACAGTAAACAGAAGCCCATCTTAAACTTCATAGTGAGACCCTGTCGCAAGAACAATAAAAAATGTTCTGGTGACTGGACGAAACCAATCAAATGTAAATTTGATTGAATAGACCATAGATTCTGGTTGGGGGAAGTCAGTTTTACTGATTTCCCAGGCTGGCCTCAGAGTTAGCATATTCATACCTTAGCCTCCAGAACAGCTGGGATGCCCCCATACCTGCCTTAGATGTTAACTTTTTGAGATTTTTCAGGGTAAGGGAATTTTTTCTTAAATACAGGTTAATTTGTTATGTAGAAAGATCAGCTTTGCTAACTTTCTAAAAAAAAAAACCTAAATGAGAATCAGAGCTTGGAACTTCAATGGAAAGCCAAAACTTTGGACAAAAGCTAAGAAATGAGAAAAAAGAATCTTGTGTAATGTCATAAAAATCATTCCCATTACAGTTTTACTTACTGTCCTTAATCTGCCAATTATGTGGCAAGACTTTTCACACAAAAATTAGGACAAGGTCTTTCCTCTTCCTCTATTAAACTTACCTGGAGAACTACACACCTAGTCATACCTAGTGAAGCATCACAACACTGAAGGCTGATCCCGTCTATCGATGCTCATAACTACATTTAATTGAATGTTCTTGCCTCTCAGATTAGCCTTTTGGCCAACATAATCCTTTCCAAATCTGAAGGATATGGGGTAACCCTGGACCATGGTTGAGTAAAAGGGTAAGGATTAGCTGGAAACTGCAATCAGGGGGAGGTTTTGAGTCTACTCCATAAGACTAGGAATTACACAGGAAGCCCACACTTTTACTAAACGAAGATAGTTGAATTTAAAAGACTTTTCAAACCATAGTGCTTATCCCCACACATATTTAACTGCAGGAATTACTGACATCTATCTATGCATGTTAAGTCCTATAATAATAATTTTAAATAGAATTTATTTGAGTACTAGAGTGGACTTTATTTTTGTTTTTTTTGAGACAGGGTCTCACTTTGTAGTTCAGGCTGGCCTTTAACTCACTATGTAGCTCAGGCTAGCCTTGAACTCACAATCCTCCTGCCTCTGCCTCCCGAGTACTCTAATTATAGGCATGAGCTATAATTAGCTCAGCACTGTGGTATATGGTGCCAGGGATCAGACTTGGGACTTTGTGCTTCCCAAGCAGATGCCAGAACCACTGAGCTAAATCTCTGGCCCTAGAGTAGACTTCTATTCAATAAGTTATCTATTGCACATCTACTTTATTTTTTATTTATTTATTTATTGTGGTACGAGGAATTAAACTCAGGCCCTTGTGCTTCCAAGGTAGCGCAGTACCACTTGGGCTAAATTCCTGGCACACATGTACTTTACTAGGGACAGAGAAGTGAATGAGACAGATACAACTCCTTCCCTTGGCCAAAGAATTGTCCTTTCCCAAGTGCTTTACACTAACTCCAAGATAGAGAGTGAGTAGTCTGTAACTAAAATGTGGAACAACAGAATTATTTTATTACACACATACTGACATTCAAGAAAAAGTCAGCCTACTCTAAAGGTGATCATGAGTTTCACAATTTCTGCTGTACATATTCTCATTTTAAACAGCAAGTCTAAAAATGATTAGCCAAGATTCATGACCTAACTTGCCAGCCTCATGCAATTTTATTTCCTCTTTTTCATTACTATAATCAAAAGGCTTAATGTGGCCTTATTGGCTGGTCTCCATGATGAATAACCTACCCTAATACCTAATTCTCTTAATCTCTAAACTTCCCAGAGCATGCAGGATTCTCGCACGCAGGGAGAGAGAGGCGGGTTACATTCAGAGATGCCACATGGGATGAGCCTCAGTGTAGGCCTGAAGCATAAACCAGGTCTTCATGATCTGAGATAAAAGAAAGAAGTCAAGCTGCCTGGGCACTTGAACACGTGTGATACATGCCAACCCCCTAAGAGCACGAAGAAGGATTAAAGTTGCAGAAAGATGAAAGAAAGGCATTGGGTTGGAAATTTTAAAAAGCACACGAAGTGATAGAACTGACATCTGAAACACATGCCCTCGCACAGAGTTTGAAACTTTGTTTTCATGTCCTCACTAAGATGACAGGCTATTTTTAAGACCCTGACCCAGAGTAGAATTTTACAAGAAATTCTTTTCTTTCTTAACACATTTTCTGGTCTAGAAAGTTTACTAAAATTAACTCCCATGCCCAACACCCGGAATTCGGAACAGCAGCAGTACGTAAACAGTGCACACCAGGTAAACACCGCTAACAAGACTCTTAAGTGCTCTAATGAGCAGAGTTTGAAAGATGAGCAAGTCTTAACTAAGAGGAAGAGTGAGAGGTGGAGGGCAGGCCTCGAATGTCAGTCACGTACGGAGCGTGGGGGTGATCTCTCTGGGGAGTAATTCAGGAGCAGCCAATCGTTCCTCACGTGCCATCCTGCACAGTGGGCAAAGTAACAGGCACCACTCCTCTCCGGTCTAGGCCTGCCACACATGCACACTCTCTTGAAGACGTCGCCCAGCTTTTCCTCCCAAGAGCAATGAAATTAAAATGGTTGAGGGCACAGTCTAAGCAGGAGATGACGGAAGGTTTAAACTGGGTTTCGGAGTTAGATTTCTGGAACTATCTACTACATGACTATTATGCTCATTTCATGTTTTGGGCTTTGATCCGCTTGTAGAAACCGAAGGCAGCTGTGGTGAACTTAGAACTACAGAGCAGCACTTTCCACCACAGCTCAGATTCCTAACATCCAGAACCCGGCCACTGACAGCCTTGCCAAACGCCTGCACAGGAAGAGTAAGCTGTGTTTTCCAGGACCACTCATGGCCACAACCAATACCTTCCCATAATAATTTTAAATATAGTTTATTTGAGTACTAGAGTGGACTTTTTTGGAAAGTGGAAAGTCTCAGGAAAGTCGCAATGGACTGCAGACTTTTATGGAGTTTGTTTTCTTCTGGGAGCCTTCATCTAACCACTCAACACAGCGCACATGGCCCTCTCCATACACAACAGCTTGCATTACCTAGTTTCTACATTAACCATATTTCACACCCATTTATATGCAGTTAATAAAAATATTTAGAGAAAAAGGATCGTGTGCCAAGTCTACCAAGATATTAACACTGACAGTTAATAATATTTTGATATTTATATAATCTCAAGATACTACTTGAGTACATTTCGTACCACTACCACCACCACCATTTTGTTTTGACATACAGTCTCACTCTGTAGTTCAGGCTGGCCTTAAATTCACTATGTAGCCCAAGCTGGTCTTGAACCTGCTGTGATTCTCCTGCCTCTTGAGTACTGGAATTGTGGAATATATGTATTATGCCCAGCACATTCCTTTATTTTCTCTAAGTTTTTTGAGACAGGGTTTGACTTTGTAGCCCAGGCTAGCCTTGAACTCACACAATCCTCCTGCCTCTACCTCCTGAGTTCTGGGATTAGACGTGGGCCACCATACCTGGCACTGTGATACGTGGTACCGGGGATCGAACTTGTGAACTTGTGCTTGCCACGCAGATGCTAGAACCACTGAGCTAAATCCCCGGCCCCACTACTTTTTGAGATATGAATATCACGAGATATATACAGTTCAGGTAACAAATTAGGGATCAAACTGTAAGCCTTAATATCTAAGATATTTTGTTGATCTCTTAGGACTTACCAGGAAACAGACTGCTCTAGTATTTAAAAGGGAAAATTTGGTTTGATGGATATGCCATTAAAGGGGGTGAGCAGGATTAAGGGAAACTAGTCACGATAGTAAAATACCTCAGCAATTTAGTTACATCTTGTGGCAATAATGAAGATATTTTATATCTACATTTTCTAAAAAAGAAGCTATTAACCTCATGTAGCTAATGCAGTCTTTATAATATGGGTAGGGCAACCAAGCCCAGTGAACTAATTTTTTTTTTTTTTTGGTGCTGGAGATTGAACCTAGGGCCTCACACATGCTAGTCATGTGTTAATTCTATTACCAATAGCCCAAATTTTGCTTCTTAAAGTTTAGTTTAAACTAAAGTCAGTTTAAATAGGCCCATATTGGGCCAGGGATTTAGCTCAGTGGTTCCAGTGCCTGTCTTGCAAGCGTAAGGACCTGGGTTCAATCCCCTGGTAACCACATAAAATACTGAGCATGGAGACTCACCCCAGAAGCAATCAGCACCACATACCACAGTGCCAGGCGTGGTGGCTCACTCCTGTAATCCCAGCACTTGGGAGGCAGAGGCAGGAGGATTGCTGTGATGTGATTTTGAGGCTGAGCTCAGGGCCAGCCTGAACTACAAAGCGAGACACTGTCTCAAAAAACAAAACAAAACAAAAAACCAAAAAAACAAAAAAATAGGCACATATTGCTTAGAACTACATTACTGGGCACTGATGCTCACATCTAACAAGGAGCTATTACAACTCGTAGGCCTGAGGAGGTCCAGGAAAAGGAGATTACGAAGCCTGCATTAATGCAAAATTATACCTCTCTGTCTTATAGGAGAGGATTCCATGACAAGAGTTGTAACTTTTGACAGCAGAGTGCAAAGCAGATTGCCAAGCAGAAGGCTGGAAATACTTTCTTCTTGCCCGCATTCCCTTCTTAGTGACTCTAACATTGACTATCTTATTGTGGAACTCAATGGGAAACCACAAAATAAGAGAGCTGATTGGTGCAGTCCATAAAGGTAAGCGACTTGAGGCATAGAACACAGTGAAGGCTGGCTAAAACAGATCTTGAACAAAACTTTTGACTACGGTTAAAATGAATTAAGATAACAAAGTTTGGTTTGTTAGCACTTATATATTTAAATAAATATAAAATCGGTGGCAAAACTTGATCAAATGTATGGTTTTCTTCCACTGAGCTAAATCTCCACCCTTGCATGGTTTTCAATAGTTGTACAAATGTACAACTCATTAAGACTGCATTGTGGGGCCCAGGGATTTAGCTAAGTGGTTCTGGCATCTGCCTGGCAAGTGCCAGGTCATTGGGTTTGATTCCCAGTATAACACACCACAATGTTGGGCATGGGCTCATGGCTGTAATCCCACTTGGGAGGCAGAGGGTAGCAGGACTGCTTTGAGTTTGAGGGTAGTCTGCACTACATTGTGAGTTCAGGGCCAGCCTAAACTACAAAGTGAGACCCTGTCCCAAAAAACTAAAAAAAACCCCCAAAAACAAAACTGAATTCTGTTGTTGCACTTAAAGAGGGCAGTAACTGAAACAACTGTGTTCCTTCCAGGTTTCACAAATAATTAGGTCAATAATATGTTCTCCGCACTATTTTTTTTTTTTCCAATACTAGGGGTTGAACTAGGGCCCATGTGCTTCCAACATAGGCCCAGTAACACTTGAGCTAAATCCCCACCCCTCCTTGAACTCTTTTCTTTTTTTTTTTTGAGACAGAGTCTCACTTTTGTAGTTCAGGCTGGCCCTGAGCTCAGCCTCAAACTCACATCACAGCGATCCTCCTGCCTCTGCCTCCCTAGTGCTGGGATTACAGACGTGAGCCACCACGCCCGGCACTGTGGTATGTGGTACTGATTGCTGCTGGGGTGAGTCTCCACGCCCAGTAATGTTATGTGGTTACCAGGGATTGAACCCGGGCCCTTGCACTTGCAAGGCAGGCGCCGGAACCACTGGGCTATATCCCTGGGCCTCCTTGAACTATTTTCAACCTTGTATCTTTACAATGAATCTCTGTGAAACTTTTTCCAAGCTACAATCTCAAGACACAACGGCCAAGCTAGAAAAAGTATTACTTTTCCTTTTTTTTTTTTAACAG
This sequence comes from Petromus typicus, assembly GCA_004026965.1. Taxonomy (NCBI): domain Eukaryota; kingdom Metazoa; phylum Chordata; class Mammalia; order Rodentia; family Petromuridae; genus Petromus; species Petromus typicus. The sequence continues at coordinate 3,741 of PVIR01034773.1, read as the reverse complement.
GGTTTCATTATGTAGATCAGGCTGGCCTGGAACTCACAGCAATCCTCCTGCTCCACCCTCCCAAGTTCTGGGATTACAGGCATGTGCCACCACACCTGGCTTTGCTTTTACTTTTTAAATCAAATGGATAAATTCAATTTTAAAATTCATAAAGTCCAATAAACTGGATACATGAATGCAAAAGCCTTCTACTTTATTGCTGTGTAGCTGTTTTTGTACTATTCATGTTTTTGTACTATTTCATGTTTCATGTTTTTGTACTATTTCTCTGATTGTTGGTATTTTAGTAACTTTTAGACTTTCTGCACTTAATAAGTGCTATGGAATAAAAAGGGGTGGTGGTGGAAGCTTGGCAATATCTATAACCAAATTCAAGGTCCCTTTTGTGGAAACTTTTATTGCCTACTTCTGTGGATCCCAAATATATCAAGCATCATTGTTACTGCCCAGGGCTTAAAGAAGAAAGTTCTAGTGTCACTGTATGGGGGTTAAAGTAAGTGCCAAAGGAAAAGCAATTCCCACCACCTCCAAGGAGCAGGAGCTGTTTATCTTCAGGAAGCAGAATGCTGGTATGGTTGTGTAACATTAGTGGCCATGGCACACATGTTGTGTCAATCTGATACTCAGAGCTCAACCCTGTAATCAGATTGATAACAGTCACTCCAGGAACTGAAGAGGAATGAATCCAAACCCCTCCAACAAGCAGAAGCTGTCCATTGAATACATGAGATGTGTGGGAGTACCTTGGGGTAATGGGAGGCTGGATATCTACTGATTCCCACAGGAATCCACAAGAGATTGGTTTCAGGAAGACGACAGATTTCAATGGCTCTTCAGAAGCTCCAAGACCTCCAGCAATAAGGGCTCCCCCTTGCCAAGGGCAGGCACTATGGGAATGCCGAGCCTCAGGTGCATCCCCTTCCACTGGGATCTCAACCCAAGCCATTGTGCCTAGATGAAGGAAATGCCAGTCACCTAGCACTGGCTCCACTACATTCCGACCTCCATACACAAACAAATATTTCTCATTCTGATAAGACACTTCTGTTGCTGAATGCCGCCAACATGACAAAGTGTAATCTTCTGAGCCAACCTTTGTTACAATCACATTCAAGGCTTCAGTGCTATTATCTTCATTCTTACATAAATGAAGTTGGAGAGCCCCCAAGGCTGGACTTAGTGGGGACTGTCTTCCTCCCAGAACCAGAACCCGAGTATCTGAAAGTCTTGTCATGGTATGATAAAGGCGTCCATCCCACTGGAGCCCAGTCCCTGAAGTACCTATCTGGCTGCCTTTCCATCCAATGCCACAATATCTTGACAACAAGTGGAGTCTGCTGACTCGGCAGTGCAGTCCTTCCTCCTCTCCAAAACCTCCAGCACTGAGGACAGTCCCTGGGCTCAAAAGGGCAGAGGAGTGGCCGTATCTCTTAAGGTGTGAACTCTGGCTGTCATCACTGACCACTATGGCAGGAAAGACCCCTGAAGCGGAAGCAGGATCTAGCCGAGGAAATGCCTCTGAGGGAGGCAACACCAGAGTCTGAGAGAGGGTGTCGCCCCGAGAAGCTGCCAGAATGAAATAGTGGGAGCACTTCAAGTGCCACTCCTCAAACTCATCAAAGGGCTCAAGATGTTCCATACGCCGGCGTTCTTCCGCGGGGAGAAAGCAGTGATAGAATTCATTCATATCCATGGCACTGCAGGTAGTCCAGCCAGCTTCAAGAAAGCGGCGCTGTTGCGCCTCCACATCTGGAAAGAGCTCCAGGCCATGCAGGGGAGAATTCAGCTGTTGAAAATGTCTCAACATGACCTGCCCAAAGGCATCTTGCGGCTTCATTTGCTCATAGATCACAAAACGGGCATTAGAAAAACGCTGGGCAGCCCAGGCGATGAGGGCCGCTGCACTGCTGGGCTGGAGGTAGGTGAGCACAGCCTCGGCCAGGAGCAGAGTGGGTGCGGCCGCGTCCAGAGCCGCAGCGTCCAAGGCCTCGTCCAGTCGCCGCAGCTGCTGCAGGTCCAGGCCCAGGATGCGGTAGTCCAAGCTATCCAAACACAGCGCCGATTCCGGACCCCCCCTTTGGAAAGGCCCAATTAACACGCACAGTTCCGGCGTCTCCTCGATCCTGTCCGCCTTGCGCCGGGCCACGTCCGGGAAGTCCACTTCCCAAACCCCGGCCCCGGCCAGAAGGCCCGCAGCTTTGAGGCGAAAGTATAGCGAGTCCGAGCCTGCGCCGAGAGACAGCACCTGCGCGCGCGGAGGGTCGCGGCTCTCGTGGGTCTCCAGGAAGGCGCGCACGCAGTGCCCCACGGCGCGAGCGCGGACGTAGTATCCCCGATGGACGAGCGGCGCGCGGCGCGCGGCCCCGGGGACCAGCAGCGAGGCGAAGGCGTCGTGCACGTACCCGCTCGAGGCCAGGGAACTCTTGCTGAGGGCGCTGCTGTCGTTGGTGCTCTGTATTGCTCCTGCTCGGCGCGCACGGCTCCGCGGGCCCATGGTCGGGAAACAGCGGGCAGAGTTCTCCGGCCCGGACAGCACGGAGCTTGGAACGGAAGCACCCTCCACCTCTTTGCCCCCGGTTCTGGGCGCGTTTGTGCGTCACTTCCGGGCGTGGCGCGGTCCAACTGGGTCGCTGGCACTCTAATCACCTGCGAGTGTCCTTTTGATTTTCTGTATGCATTTTCCTAGAAGGACTGAGTAACTGTGCGAGGGGAGCACGCCTTGTCACTTTCAACAAGCCTTTCTGTGTGAGGGGAATACGTGTCAGCTGAGAAATCTTAAGAGGTGAGTGTGGGGCTAGCAGCTTGTCTTGGATGAGGATGGAGGCTTTGGTAGGGCCAAAGAAGGGTCAGCCCGCGGACTTTCGGCGGGCCAGAGGTTGTCGTGCCTGGAATGCTGGTGTCGTTGCTAACTTATGTACTGATCTCGTAGTGCAAAGCAGAACTCATTTAAATCTGAAGATAAATCAGGCCATGTGGAAGGTGAGAAAAAGATCTTTATAGGTAATTTATATTTACCATAACCATTGAGTCACACATACGTACTGTTGATTCCTTTGTATCCTCTGCCACGCTGAGAATGGTAAACTACTTGCCTTGTTTCTATAAAATATCACCTTGCTTCATTTCCAGTTTTCTGTATTGTAAAAGCACCATTGAGTGTAGTCCGCAAAAGCTAATCATGGGAGAGAGGTGATTATTCTTTGGACTGTACTGTGAGTCGTGCTTTTAAGGAGGCAATCCAGGTTGGACATTAAAGTTCCCAAAATTGCATGTCTAGGAGTGAGTCATCAGTAACAGCCACGATAAGAGATATTTAGAAAATTTTTTTATTGCTGGTCGTCTGGAATGGAGAAGGAAATTTGGACGCCTGTTAAGTATGATTAACAGCAAGTAGCACCTAATGGTTAGGAGAATGGGTTTTGGAGTCTAGATGATTTGGATATTAAAGTAAAGGAAAAGGTTAGATCAGAATGAAGATTTGATAGTTTGAAATATTAACCTTTGGGAGAGCAGACTGTAGCATAATGAGAGAAGAATGTGTTTCATTGAATGGGAGAAATTAGTGGAAACGTCTGGTGTAAATTGTGCTTTCACAGGGGCTTGGTTTAAAGGGAAAAGAGAGGGCAATATTTAAAGAAGAATTTTCTTGTCTCTCAGTGGAAATAAATACATACTGCGCCTACATGTTGTTTCCCCGAGGAAAATCAGCCTGTACAGGAGAAGTTAAAGGAACAGAAAAAA
>PVIR01034772.1:0-16958 GCA_004026965.1 Petromus typicus | reverse complement strand
ATTAAACATTTACTCTATTCCCAATGTCTTTCCATCTAGAAGAGTAGGGGTGAAGAAAACAAACTAACAGGCTGCATTTGGGAGTCCAATCAGTGTTGTCAGCCTGAATAAATAATCTTTGAGGTCTGATACTCAAAAGTCATTCACTCAAGTACAAATTGAATCTATAAAAAAATTGTTATCCATTTTTTTTTTTTTTGAGACAGGGTCTTGCTTTGTAGTTCAGGTTGGCCCCAAGCTCAACCTCCAACTCACATCACAGCAATCCTCCTGCCTCTGCCTCCCGAGTGCTGGGATTACAGGCGTGAGCCACCACGTCCGGCACTGTGGTCTGTGGTACTGATTGCTGCTGGGGTGAGTCTCCACACCCAGTACTGTATGTGGTTACCGGGGGATTGAACCCGGGTCCTTGCACTTGCAAGACAGGGGCTGGAACCACTAAGTTAAATCCCTGGCCCTATCATCCATTTTTAATATGACCCCTAAAGGATATAAATATCTCAAAACCAGCTGGTGGAAAATACTCACGGTGGTCTGCTTTATAAGCAATATCATGTTTGAAAGGGAAGGCCGAATACAACACCAACTTTTCATGGCTAGTACAAGCACAAAAGGGATAGAAATGGAAAGGTCTTAGGTAGTTTTAGAGTGTGTTTGTAAAATGAGTTCAACTTAATTGAATTGGATTCATTTTCACTGTGATTACTCAAAAGGTCAAAGCTCTTGTCTTTCAGAGGAAGCGGGACTGGAGGGACACCTGTTATTTTTGCTGCAGTGAGCTTGTTCACCTCTTTCTAGTCCCCCCTTCAGCCTTGCCTGGTGGAGACTGCCCTTCCTCAGTCTGGGTCCCTATCGCTTGTCCAGGCTGAACCAGTGCACAGACCTGCAGTGCACTCTGGGCTGCAGGAAGGACTGGTCCTTCCAAACAGTGAGAGATGTTTATAAAACAGGCATGCCAGAGTCTCTTATTCCTTTCCACAAAGAGAAACTTTAGAGTTTTGGGGTGGGGACTGGCCCACTGTTGCCTTGTTGGTACCAACTGGAACCCATAGCTGAAACCAACCTAGATGTCAAAGCCAAAAGACTGGAGAAAAACTAAATCCAGGCAACTGATTGAAGCTGAATTCACTTGCTCAGAAAAAGCACTAGCTCTGGATTTTTAAATTGCATACATGAACCCACACTCCCTCTGTAGTATAGGCTAGGTTTGCTACCAGCTATTGTCCAGGGAGTCCTGATTTATGTGAGAATATTTTTCCTCCCACTTGTCCTTCAGCCTCTCTCTCTGAGCAGTTCTTTAGTCCAATCATCCTGGTGACAGGAAGACAAAATGTCCACTGTGATGCTCTCTGATTTCTCAGCTGTCTCTGCACCACTGCCATCTCTTTTGGGGCAACTTAGGCTCACTAGTGAGGCCAAGAACATTGCCTGGGATTTAGGATTCAAATACCTTTTCATCCATTTATCGCATTTTTTATCATATTTGCAACCAGTGTTGGCCCCCCTTTTCTGGATATCACCATGTATGCATTTCAGAGATGCACTATATAATGTGACAGCTGTTATCCTTATGTGACTACTAATCTAAAAGTGAATAAAACTTCAGTTTCTTGGCCATTAGCCCTGTTCTAAGCACACTCTCTGGTTGAAAGTTCTGATCTTTCCTCTTTCTAAATGGCACATACGGCCAATAGACTATGAGTTAGTCACCTGTCCAGTTCATACTTTATAAACTCTGAAGTGGGACCGACAGCCTAGTTATTCATCTCTGACATTTGTAGATATGAAAGATGCTACTAGCAAGGGATGACCAACCTGTTGTACCATGGAGCCCCCGAAAATATAGTATAAAATTATAAATCAAAATATACATCTGTCTGTCTGCCCTGGTCTGATCTATGATGTGAGCATATGTTTCTTAGGACTTAGAAAAACAGGATGTTTCACTCTAAGGCTAGTGACTCAGTAAGATAATGCTTCTCAATGCTGTTTCTACAGGTCATCATTCTCCAAGCAGGAACTGTTTTCCACAGTTCATAGGTTCATTTCCCTTCTAGATTAAAGGCCTCTGCGAAGAAGATCTAAACATTTCAATTCTAGCAAAAAGTCAAGCTCTCTAGTTGAAAATTTGGGGCAGATATTCAAATTGGAAAATGATAACTATGGTGAAATAAACCTTTATTGGACAGAACATACAAGTGAAAGATTATATCTTCACACAATTCCAGTTCTTTCAGAAAAAAAGAAGCTTGCTTTGCTTTATTGTAAGTCAAATGATAACAAATAAATACGTAAATAAACATAAAATGATAAGCAGACAACACCACACAGGACCCAAGGTGACATTTTCTTTTCAATTTGACACAAATAGTTTGTATTTGCAAATGTACCTTGTTCACTTGGATGAAATAATTTCAGAAGAGATGCATAGTTTTCATATTGGAAAAGGAGAGTGTTCAGTTTCTGCCTTAGTGCTCCCTGGTTGGGTGGGTAATTTTGTATCAGGAGGTAGCCATGGCGACCATAAAAGTTACTCATGCGACTAACGGTGCAACTAATGATGCCCACAATTACTTAATTGCAGGCGCACTTCACAGCTTTTGCCATTTGGGGAGGGTGCTTACAGCTAATCGTGGCTGTGAGTGAGTAACTACAGGTGCAATCAGCTGCGCTCCTAATTTTTACATTTGTTCTGACAGCGAGAGAGTAAATCACCCCTTCCAAAATGGGGATGATAAAAGCCAGGACTGAGAGGACTGACTGTCTGCAAGTCCAGCTATGGTGGAACAGCCTCTCATGCAAACAGACATAAGTCACTTGATGCCTAAGCAGGGTAATGTAATTATCAGGACTTTCCAGGCTACAGCCCCACCTGTGCTTTTTCTTTCCTCCTGAGATTCTCCCACTAGGATCCTCTTCCATGCTAGGAATCACGTAGGGACACTCTACCAATACCTTCTCAAACTTATTTTTCATTTTGGGATATTGTAATGCTAAGTTCCCGAGGCTGGCCTCAAACTCAGGATTCTTCCAATTCAGCCTCCTGAGTAGCCAAGTTTACAAGTGTGAGCCATTCTCCTCTGCTATATTACTATTAAAAGGACATTTTAACTTTCTCCTCATAGGTCCTACAACTTCTGCCACATCATGAACTGAATGTAATTTTTGTGTGTGCTACACTGTTCCTATTTGCATTTATTTTAGGACTGCTGTGATACACTCTATTCAACCAAACTGTAATGGATGCCATAGGATAGTTTGTTAGCTTTAATCTATCATCAGAAATTAATGCTCCCAAATTACCTTATCAAAATCCAACAGGAGAGTTTTTCATGAGTTTAAGAAATCTTAGAGGTATTTTTAATAAGTGAGGTGAGACATGGTCCAAGACATGTGGTCGGTTAGAAAGATAGAAGTTGCACTGAGGTTAAATGAATGAGACCCCAGATCCCAAAGTTCTCCAGCTATCTTGTAATATTAGGGTCTTTGGCTCCCTTGGTTCAGTGAAGGCTATGAGTTCATCCTTCAAAAGGCTGCCTGGTCCTGTCACTATCCTCAGTGTCCTCATATTCAGTTTATAATGCTTCTGCTACTTATAATGCCTAAGGCACAGATAGGTTTTCTCTAAAGTCTCAGGACCAGCTGTAGGGCTCTCCTTGTACATACTGGCAAATAAGCTTTGGTAGAATTTGGTCTAAGGCCTCCCCTGGTGTCAAAGTTGTAAGGTAAAAAATACATGCTACTGGGCCGGGGAGTTAGCTCAGTGCTTCCGGCACTTGTCTTATAAGTGCAAGGACCCAGGTTCGATCCCTGGTAACCACATACCATACTGGATGTGGAGACTCATGCCCAGCAGCAATCAGTACCACATACCACAGTGCCGGGCGTGGTGGCTCACTCCTGTAATCCCAGCACTCGGGAGGCAGAGGCAGGAGGATTGCTGTGATGTGAGTTTGAGGCTGAGCTCAGGGCCAGCCTGAACCACAAAGTGAGACCCTGTCTCAAAAAACCTAAAAAAAAAAAAAAAAAAAAAAATGCTACCTACCACTTACAACCTCCAGATGCCACCAGGTAACTTGGTAGCTGCCAAGTGGCCAAATGAGCTTCGATCAGTCTAGAACATCTTAATTTCTAATAGATTTGCATTTCTAAGAAGAGCACAGTGAAATGAACAGAGATCTTAGTCTGCTTGGGCCGCCATAACAAAATGCTTAAGGTAATTTATAAAGGACGGAAATTTATTGCTTTCAGTCTTGAAGGGTGGAAAGACCAAAATAAAGGCATCAGCAAGATTTATTAACTGATGAGAGCTCCTTCCTTCTTAACTGGTGACTTTTTGGTATGTACTCACATGGAGAGAGAACAAGATCCTTTTTATAAGGTCTCTACTCTCACTAATGAAGGCATAGTCTCGCCTCTTATAACATGACACTGAGCACTCAACCAATGAGTTCTGGGAGGATAAAATATTTGGACTGTAGCACAAATTAAAAAGAAACTATGTAGTTATCAAAGGCACTTAAGGCAGTGAAATGGCCATGTTTGCAAGGAATAGCAGACCACCTCTTCCCAAAGTGTGGTCTCCTTTCTTGTGTCTTTTGTTAAGTTCTCTGGCCCACCTAGACTCTGCCTTGCTTTGCTGTCATGTATCATTTGTTCTTTGCCTCATAAGAGATGCTGATTCTTTAGATGTCTTCTCAAAGCTTCATGCAGTCATAAGTGGGGTTTTCCCAGAGGTGGCTGGATCTAGAGTGTGTGATACTGGAACTGATTGATGGTGCAGTGTTGGGATCAAGGGCACTAGGATTAAGATGTGAGTGCTACTTACCCTGAGTAGCCTGGATAAACTATAAGAGATAGAGAGATCTGTGGTGATCCATTCCTTGTTCTGATGTCTTCTGCACTCCATGAACCATTTCTCTCTGTGATGCCCCTCTGCCATGCCAGCTTGCTTGGAAGCCAGCCAATTATGGACTAAAACTCAGAGCTAAATTAACCTTTCCCCTTTCAACTTCGAGTGTCAGATATTTTGTCACAACAGTGAAAGAAAAGACACTGATTAATCACTGAAGCTACTCTGTATCCCACAGATACTCATTATGTGTGTCGGACAGGGTTCTGGGCCCTGTGATGATTCATGGGGATGAATAGCGGGAAGACTGAGCTCCTCACAAACAGAATGATTTTCTGGGTGTGAACTCTGTGCTCTGCTAATTGTCAACATTTCTTGTTTGGAGCCTGAGAAACAAGCTTCATCCACAGCCAAATGACAGAACTGTGAGGACTTGCAAGTAATGAGGCGGAGAAAGCGTTGGTTGCCAGAGCTCTCTGAAGAGGAGTTCTCTGTCTGATTAAAGGAAAATACTTTGAAATGAGGTGAAAGGAGGAAAGGTGAAGTCTCGAGGAACTTTTTTTTATCAAGACAAGATGTCTGCTAAACTTCTTTGCATGAGACAGGAAAGGAATTATGTTGCTCCTAAGGGAGAAGGAGAAGCGGAAGGCGGGGAGATGGAGGCTGGTAGGACAACAGCACGTGACGACAGAAAAATGACCGTTGCTTGACGTAATCCTTTGTGACTGTGCACACATCTTCCACAAAATACACCAAATTAATGAAGTGTGTAGGATATGTGATGAACTTGTAGATGCTGGTGGAGTGGATGAGTTTTGTATTTCAGCTGCGGCCAAATGCCACGTCTAGAGATTTCAGCTCATATATTTTCAATGCCACCACCTTTTATTTTTTAACTTAAGCCAGTATGACTCTGTTTTTCCATCGCTCTGCCATTCTCTCTGTCTCTTCCCACCCCACACATTCTGGGGTAAAGAAGGAACTCTGGGTAGGGGCAAGAAGAAGGAGCACTATTCTAATACCCTGTGGCATGACAGGAAGATGCAAGTACAGCCTTGAGGAAATGCAGCCTGGTGCCCAGGGCTTGGGCAGCCATGAATCAGGGGATGATTAAACGATAGAAATCAATAACCCATAAAGACAAAAATGTTATAGTATTATTAGGAAATAAGTTGAGAGATTAGCAAGGGAAAATATATTCTTTTAAGATTATATTCTCTATTTTGTTATGGAAAAATTATTTTTATATTAACCAATTTTATATTTTCTTTATTAATATTCACTTACGGTACAGTGAAATAAAAATAATTTTTATAAAACCTATAAAGACTAGAGGACAAGGACACAGAGATAGTTCAGATTCTAGGCAGAGTCGTCACTCAGGGTATTTGCCTGTGCTGTGGGACCTTGAATAAGGTCAAAGATCAAATGATTGAACATTTCAACTCTGTGATGCTCTTGGTGCAGTTCTGGGGATGTGGAAGGGATTGAGATGCTGGACCTCACCCAAGCGGACAGCCTATTACAACACAGTAGTAAAGTGATGGCGGCAGAAGCTTAGAAGGATCTGACAGGTTAGGAAAGATTAGAACATCCAGTGTTGTATGAGTGGAGATAGTTTTGTTGTATTAAGCCACAGAGATTTGGGGGTACCTTATCAATTTGCAGACTGTCCTGAATATTGTACCAATAGAGAAAGATTTTGAGAAAGGACAGATTAGATACTATAAAGCAATGAAGTAAAAAAGACTAAAAAATGATGAGTAGATTTAGGAGTTAAAAGGTGAAAAGCATCGTAGGAGTGGGTATTTGCTGTGAGAGTTCAGTAAATGCATGGAAGAAAGGCAGGTAGGAAATGTGAGTGCAAACAGAGCCTTGAGAAAGTTTGGTTCAGAAGTGAAGAAGAGCAAGAGGTGGAGTGAGGAACATGGGGACTTGGGACAAAGTATTTGTTCTTAAATGGGGTGTGTATAGGTTTGAGGGGAAAAGAAGTACTGAATTTATGAAGATATAAGAAAAGGAGAGGCCCAGGGAATTAACTTAATGGCACCTTGCAAATTCAAGGTCTTGAGTTTGATTCCTGGTACGACAAACAACAACAACAACAACAACAACAACAACAACAAATGAAGAAGAAGAAAGAAAAAGAGAAAAAGAAGTAACATATCGGAGGTGTGGAGAGCAGAGACCAGCAAGACAAGCAGGCAGGCTTTGTGTGAGGATTTTCATTTTACTCAGACAGGAAGGGGCTAAGTCAGCACTCAGCAAAGGGAGCACGACGGCTTGAAAGGGGAGGTTGGGCACGTGGAGTTGGTAGATGAGGAGCTGCTGCCTTGAGGAATATTTGGCAGGGGTGGAGAGAGTGTGGGCCTGCTTCTTGGAACAGGCGGAGCAGATACAATCAAGTTCCCTTGAAAGGAGGAGTTGGAACAACGTTTTTGTCTTAGTTCTTCTTTGAGGTTTTCCTGTTGTGTTTGCCAGGAACAGTCTTACCCATCAGGGAGGAAAGGAAAAACAGAGGGAAAAGTCCCTGAGGACTTCATCACCAGAAGTGACTACTGAGGCTGAGGGACTTTGTCCGTCTGTCCCCCAGTCATGGATTTCTTTCTTCTCATGCTGATTATAGGGTGACAGAGCCCACCTCAGCTGTAGCACATGGACTTCTGACTAATAGCAGCAGGGCCTTGAGGGTCACATTGGTATACTCCTATGACCAAAAATGTCAGAGCGTCTGTGGCTTGGCCCAAGCTCATGTCCTTTTTGTATTAGGCATTTTGAAGAAGAAAATAAGAAGTATAGATTCCGGAAGGAAGATGTTATAGACTGACTTGTGAGGAAACTTTGGCTTTCTGAATGTCTGAAGGTGATACAATCTCGGTTTCCCTATGTTAAATTCCTAGCTCCCGATACTTCTCAAAAGATAACTATATTCAGAGATAGTTTCTTTAGAGAGGTAATTAGATTAAAATTAGGTCAATAAGGTGGGTTCTAGTCCATTATGACTGCAGCACTTATAAGAAGACACAGACTTAGGACCGGGGAGTTAGCTCAGTGGTTCCAGCACCTGTCTTGCAAGCGTGAGGGCCCGGTTTTGATTCCCTGGCAACCACATACAATACTGGGCATTGAGACTCACGCCCAGCAGCAACCAGTACCACATACCACAGTGCTGGGCGTGGTGGCTCAAGCCTGTAATCCCAGCACTCGGGAGGCCGAGGCAGGAATATTGCTGTGATGAGTTTGAGGCTGAGCTCAGGGCCAGCCTGAACCACAAAGCGAGACCCTGTCTCAAAAAAAAAAAAAAAGAAAAATAAAGTAAAAGAAGACACAGACTCAGACACACAGAGAAGGAAGATCATGTGGAGGCAAAGGAAGGAAGTGGTCAGCCACAGAGCGAGACAGACCTAGCCCAGGACCTTCCCTCGGCTCTCAGAAGGGACCAACCACGATGACCTCGTGATCTTAGACTTCTAGCCTCCAGACCTGTGGGGTAATAAGTTTATGTTTCTTGGGATCTGTAGTAACTTGTTAAGGCAGCCCTAGGAAACTAATATAGTGAGTTCGAATTAGGCTTGTTCACATCTAAACTCTGCCAATATGGTTGGTTTATATGATGTCTAAGTTTCACTTTCCTTTCTCTGTAAAATAGGGATAGTAATCAAAGCTATGTCGTGATAATGAAATGATCATATAAAGTGTTTAGTTTGATACCTGGCCTTGAGTCAGAATCTATCAGTTCTGGCTGCCATTACTAATGCTATTTTGTTGGTAATACTTTTTAAGCTTTATTGTGTAGTTTTGTGTAATGCAACTTAAATAGGTCCAATTCTTTTATGAATTTCATTCCTCCTCAATATAATCACAAATGTAGCCATCTCCTGCAGGAGTAACTCGTAGCTCTGCATACATCTCAGGTAGAAACTTGTTTCAATGAAAAATTGTAAGTAGACCTCCCTCCCCGGGGCAGATTCACATGCGAGGTGAGGGAAGGGCTGATCCCTACACAAGTGGAAGTCTAAGGAGTCACCACCACCTCTATGCTTGGCCTTACCCTGCCTGATCCCTTTTTAGAGCCGAGGAACCAGACTTTCCTCATGAGCAGAACATATTTTTAGGTCTAAAATATGTCTCTTGGTGAAACAGACTTCGTATGCCTCTTGGCCTTGTCCTAAAAGAAGGCTACTTTTCTTCCAAGTTTGTTGTTCTTTTGTTTTGTATTTTTACATTTTCATGGTGGATAATTTCAAACATACCCAAAGTAGACAATTTAAAAATCACAGGTATTCATCATCAGCCCATGTCCATGTTGGTCTGCCCATTCCTATCTCCCATGTTCTTTTTGAATATTTCAGATATATAATTTCACTACTAATACTTAAGTATGAATGAGAAGTTGTAATTTTTAAAATACCTTCATTTTAAATGATATCACAGACTTGAATAATTAACAATATCATAGTACTGTTCACTTTATTATAATATTCAGTGTTCAAATTTCATTTTCCATAAGCTTATAGTTTTTAAAATAGTTTGTTAAAAGATTGGAATCATCTTCATTATTTAACAACCATGCACCCATGGTAGTTTAAAATGTTTTAGATCTCTTCACACATCTAACTTTCTTTTGATTTGGTGAAAAAAAAAATCTAGTTGTTTGAGTGTAGAGTGTCCCAGTCTGCATTTTATTCCTGGAGTGACATTGAACATCTTACTATCTGCTGGGCATTTCTTGTACATTGGTAATTAAAACTAGAGTCTTTTTTTTTTTTTTGAGACAGGATCTCGCTTTTATAGTTCAGGCTGTCCCTCAGCTCAGCCTTGAACTCACAGCAATCCTCCTGCCTCTGCCTCCCAAGTGCTGAGATTACAGGTGTGAGCCACCAGGCCCGGCAAGACTAGAGTCTTCATCGGACTCACATTCACTTTTCATATAGGCTACTTCATAAGTGATATTGCGTTCTTCCATCTTGAACATATAATGTCTGATTGAGCTTCTCTTGCTTTTCATTTACCCTTTCTCAGAATTGCATAGCTCATCTTTATGATTCCTGGAAAGAGAGCTGAGATGTTACGAGGCTGGGGAAGGAATTGTCAGTTGCTCGCCCCTTCCTGGGGACATTGCTCTGTTTTACTCCCTGACACTTTATTAGTGTCATGAACATGGCTTTCCATTTCTATGAGGACACCATAGTTATGCTAAAACTCTTCCTAGGATTGGATGAGAAAAAGATCTGCTGAAAAAACTGTGGTGGGTAACATTTAAATGCTTTTGCTCTTGATAATAGGGAGTATCAAGTTTGAACCCTGCCTGTCTTGCTAGTGATCCAGATGGCAAGGAGATGTCAGGAAGAAGAGAAATTATTAGATAAAGAAGTAGCTGTCCCATGAAGAACAGAAATGGAATTTCCAAGTACAATTTAATGTCCAAAGTTCACATTTATTGTGGAGGCCTGAAATCAAACCACTCTTAACTCTGTCTTAGTTATTTTTTCTCATTGCTGAAACAAAATACTCATCATCCAAAGTTAAAGTGGAAAAGGTTTATTTAGCTCTCAAATTATAGAGGTTTCAGTCCGTAATCAGCTGTCCTCAAGACAAGGGTGGCCTGGCACACAAGCATCACAGAAAAGAAACAGTTCAGGGAGGGCAGAAGATAGCAAAGCAACAATGGACAGCCACATCTCTTTCTATCCTTCTATTTTATCCAGGATATTTATGATGGGCACCACTCATGCCCCTAATCCTAGTGCCCTTGGTCTCAGCACTGCACCATGAATCAATCCACCATCACACACACTCAATCATCCACCTCTGAGAAAACCTTACCTATGACTACATGAGGCTTTGAAGGGACATAAATAACAAACTCCATAAGAAAGTTCAAGATCTCCCAGGCTACAAGGAACTTGCTTATGTACAGGGTTTACCTAATCATAAATTACTCATTGCTCATCTAAATTTGGAATCTTGGATCAAATTCCAGGCTACTTTATTGATTGGATGTTTAGAAAAAAAAAAAAAGACACCACTAATCAGTAGTCACATGTCCCCTTTCTGCAAAGTAACCTTTTCCCTTTTTCTTTCTTTCTTCTTCTTTATTTTTTTCTTAAGATTCAGGAACTTATACAGAATATCTATCTCTATTTCATCTATTCCTCCATGAATTAATTTTATTTTCTTTGTCAAAAGTGTAACAGTTCTGTTGGGACTGTGTTCTGTGTCCTTTTGGTGTGTGTTTGAGTTCACTCCAGCTACGGTGGGGCTGTCCTTGGTGTGCCGACAAGTTCTTATGTACTTATGATTCTCTAACCTTCTGCCTGAGAGTTTTCTTCTATTTCACTAGAAATTATTGTTCCTGGAGTCATGGAGATATTGGGACATTCAGACACCTACTAGCAACCCTTCACCACTGGGAGGTAAGTATCTGGATAACTTCTTCAGTTTTCTCACCTACAATGGGGAAAATTCTAGGGTGTATTTAGTCCTTCAGATGTTTTCTTGCTCATTGGAGTAAGTTTTCTTGACTTTTCTCCCTTTCTAGCTTTACTTTCACCATTGTCCACTCCACTTAATTTTCTGGGGATCTACTTTGAGATAAGTCATCTGTGTCTAATTCCTTGTATCAAGGGCTGCTTTTTGGTGAGGAGAAGGATCCAAACTAAGACAGGATGCAATTTTATAAGCTACATTTTGCAATGAATATGTATATATAATTAGATGAAATATTAGACATTGTGTGCTGAATACATCCACATATTTGTTATTGTTGATGTTACTTTGTAAGCAGCTAAGTTCATTAGAAATATTATAGGCAGTCAGGCAGTGCTGGCCCCTCAGAGAAGTTGACACAGAGGACAGCTGTAGCTGGAGACACATTCACTGAAGACCAAGCTTCTTGAAAGAGGCACCACTGTATCAGCATACATCCTTTAGGGAAGAACAGGAGTGACTGGTACTCTAAATAAGCATCAATCATTTTGGGTGGGTGGGGACCAAAAATTCCCCTGCCCCTTCCTTCCCTGAAAATCCTTGTTCATTTCCTGTACGCTTGCTTCTTGACTTGCTTCCCCATTCGATCCCCACTTGATCAGTATTACCTAAGCGACTGTATTTGTTGTAATCCTATTGACTGACCATAGTTTCATCCCACCTCAGACCTACCTTGTGTTCTCCCATTGGGTCAACATTACCTAAATGGCTGGCCTTCTAATCTTATTAGTTGAAGATGCTTTTGTCATGCCTTCAGTCCAGCTCTTCTCATGGATCCGCTCAATAAAACACCCTTGAGAAGTAGGGTTGGTGGGCAACTCACTTTCCAGACCTCCCTCTGACTCTCTTACACAGAAGCTATCTTTCTTTCAATAAATTTTTCCTATTCTTACTGTCCATTGTTTATTTATTAAAGAGAATCTATTATTTATAGATAATATATTCTCTAATTTTAGAGAACATGAACTTGGTGTCTTGGATATCTGTCAAGTTCAGTGTTGTAGTACTTCCTTTATATTATTTGGAGATCATATACCATTATAATATATATCATTATGAGTGAGTTACAACTTTTTTTTTTTTTTTTTTGGTTAAGAAAACTGAGACCTAAAGACACAGGAATTGTGCACAAGATCACATAATTAACAAGGACTGAGATGCTGATCCATCCATAGCTGCCATCCACACGGTCTTACCTCTGATCCTCCATTTTGAGTGGAAGAGCTTCTCTAATAGCCAGTAGGTTTCTGCCTTTCTCGATTTCTTTTTTGAATTGTTTCATTTGCTTATCTACATTTTGAATAGGAGAATTTCCTGCCAGTTGAACTTCAAGTTGTAAGTAAAAAGGCCCATCTTGGCGTGGTCTCCTAGCAACAATTTATGAAACACTTTAAAGCAATTATTCTTCTCAAGCACGTTTCCAAATGTTGAAGCATGTTCATTCACTTCGATCATTAAAATCCCCAAGAACATCCATTGTGTAGCACACAGTTCGGGTAATTACAAGCTCGTCAACAGGTTGCTTAGTGAGCCGAGAGCAAGGACAGACCACACTCTCCCCAGGAGCCCACACTTTGTTTCCAGCCTAGCTGAGCAGGGCAGATACACTTCTCTTCAAAGAACTCTTTCTTAATTGACTTGAGGAGAAGGGTGGAGGGAGAATACTATTTAAATTCAAAATAGCCTTCTGTAGAGTGTGGAGCCCATGGCAACACACAATCCAAGGAGGGACTTGGCTATGTTAGGCTGGGTCTGCCAAGCAGGCAGCTCTACTCTTTCTCCTCTTTATCCTCCTTTATCTTTCCTAGATCTGGAGAATCCAAAGCAGCATAGAAGGTGTCTTCTGCTCCTGGTCTCTTCCAAGTGTAGTTCTACCCAAATTAGCCACTGGCTCTCGAGTCTCTGTTTCTATATTTTTATCTTCTTTTAAATGTTTGAGAATGCAGTGAAAGGGAATCTGGATTCCTGATGATCACACTGAAGGTTTAACAAGCAGGAATACCAATTAGCAAGCTAGAAAGTTTTTCATCTTGGCTGTAGTTGAGGAGCCATCAGGCCTGACTCCAACTCTACTGGTGAACAATCCCAGTCAAGCTGGTTCATCTGGACAAATGTTAAGAAATTTTAGATCTAAGGAAAAGGAATGATTTCCTGCTAGTCTGCATAGTTTTTTTTATTAGTATATTTTTGGCTTGGGCTGGGGAGTTAGCTCAGTGGTTCCGGCACCTGTCTTGCAAGCACAAGGACCCTGGTTCGATTCCCTGGTAACCACATAACAATACTGGGTGTGGAGACCCACACAAAGCAGCAACCAGTACCGCATACCACAGTGCCAGGCGTGGTGGCTCATGCCTGTCATCCCAGCACTCGGGAGGCAGAGGCAGGAGGATTGTGATGTGAATTTGAGGCTGAGCTGAGGGCCAGCCTGAATTACAAAGCGAGACCCTGTCTCAAAAAACCTAAAAAAAAAAAAAAAAGTATATATATATATATATATATATATATATATATATATATATATATATATATATTTGGCTTTAATTGACACATATTAATTGGACATATTCATGGGATACACTGACATTTCAATACATGTATCCAAAGTACAATGATCAGATCAGGGTAATTGGCATGGCTGTCACCTCAGATAGATAATATTTCTTTGTGTTAGGGACATTTAAAAATCCATTCTACTAGCTTTTTTGAAATAGTCCGCTAATTGTTGTCAATAGCAATTATCTTACTGTGTTATAGAGCATTAGAAGTTGTCTCTGTGGTCCAGCTCTACCTCTTCGCCCATTAATCATCCTTTTCTGTCCCTCTTTCCCCCATAGGCTTCCCAGGCTCCGGAAACCACTATAATATTTTCTACTTTCAGATCAACTTTTTAATTTCCACATACAATTGAGAAAATGCAATATTTATTTTTCTATGTTTGACTTTTTTCATTTAATGTCCTTTAATTGCAAAGATGTTGGGTCACGTGACAGAATTGCATTTTCATGGGCTAGATAATATTCCACACATTTTAATAAGATATACAATCACATTTTAACTCTTTCATCTATTATTATTATTTTTTTTTAGGTTTTTTTGAGACAGGGTCTCGCTTTGTGGTTCAGGCTGGCTCCGAGCTCAGCCTGAAACTCACATCGCAGCGATCCTCCTGCCTCTGCCTCCCAAGTGCTGGAATTACAGGCGTGAGCCACCACGCCCGGCACTGTGGTATGAGGTACTGGTTGCTGCTGGGTGTGAGTCTCCACGCCCAGTGTTGTATGTGGTTACCGGGGATCGAACCGGTGCTTGCGCTTGCAAGACAGGCGCCGGAACCACTGAGCTCAATCCCCAGCCCCTCCTTTCATCTATTTTTAAAACTTGTTAGATTTACAGAAGAGCTCTTCACCTTGCTCCTCTTAGTGCTAGCATCCTGCAGAATCATGACACATTTATGAAAATTAACACTCAATTATTTTATTTGGCCTTAGAGTAACTGGATGAATCCCAAGATGAAAGGAGCTATGTTCATGCAGAAGCATGTACATATATGCCAATAAACATACATATATAATATATATGCAGATACACACAAATATAATACAGCTACAGAATACAAACATACAAATGGCAAAGATACAAATGTTTACCACATTTATATAGATACACAAAGCATGCATGCAGATATATAAACACATATGAAGCATCCAAAGATGTACAAACAGATACGCAAAACACACATACAGATATACACACAGCACATATATGCACAGATAGTCATGAGACAACATACAAGAGGTAGACATGGACAACATACGTGGTGTGTCTTATAAATATGTGACCATACTGTCCACACTGAGGAGGTTTCTTTTTTTTTTTTGAGACAGGGTCTCGCTTTGTCGGTTAGGCTGGCCCTGAGCTCAGCCTCCAACTCATATCACAGCAATCCTCTTGCCTCTGCCTCCCAAGTGCTGGGATTACAGGCGTGAGCCACCATGCCCGGCACTGTGGTATGTGGTACTGGTTGCTGCTGCGCATGAGTCTCCACACCCAGTATGGTATGTAGTTACCGGGGATCGAACCTGGGCCCTTGTGCTTGCAAGACAGGCGCCGGAACAACTGAGCTAAATCCCCGGCCCCCTGAGGAGGTTTCTGATGGAATACTGTAGCTAGTTGATGAAACCATAAAAATGGTAAGAGAGAACTGAAGATGGTGAGACAGAGCAAGACAGGTTTTCTACCAGGACATTGCTTCGTGTATGTGTGTGGTGATGATGAGGCTGTTCTCTGTCATAATAATACTTCGGGCTGCAAAATCTAGTCCACCAGCAAGACTGGGGCAGACTTATTCAGCTGAGCTTCATTCTCTTTCCACAGGCAGAGCAAATCAGCTATGACCTGAGGAGACTACCTGGGTCCTATGGTGGCTTTCACAGTAGAAATGAGCAATGTGTCTCCTTCTGATACTTTAAGATACGGTTATACATGGAGAATATCAGCGTCATGGGAGATAATAGGGGCCAAATGTGCCCAAACCTGGTGGAAGAGTGATACAAGCCCAAGGCCTGAGTATCATTCACTGCGATAGAGGCACAGGGAAGTGGGAGGAGCCATGAGGAGTGGACCAGAGACTGCTATTGTGGAAGGCTATTGTGGATGCCTTTCAGAGTCAGTGGTCTGCAGTTGGCCGAGTTTGTGTGGATGGGTGAATCTCTTACAGAAATCAGAGGTATACATATTGAAGCAGCTTAAGAGTTAAGTTAGTAAATGTATTAACTAACTACTGCTGTGTAACAAATTGCTCCTCAAACTTAGTGGTTTAAATGACAATGATCATATACTGTGTTGTCCTGCATAGTATATATAGGTCAAGAAATTTGGAGTATTTTACCTAGATAATTCTGCTTTAAAGTCTTTCCTGAAATTACTGACAAGGTACTCACCAAGGATACAGTCATATGAAGACTTGTCTCAGGCTAGACAATTTATTTCCGAGGTGGCTTGTACCTACCTGTGGCCAGCTGGGGCTTCAGTCCCTCACCACATGGCTCCTTCTGTAGCGCTCCCTGAGTGTTTGTTGTTGTCATTGTTTTGTTTTGCATTGGTACAAGGTTTCCCCAAAGCACATGATCCAGAGCAAGGCAGAAACCTGAGTGTTGTGACCATCAGTTCTTGGAACTCATGCGTCATCCTGAAGTCTCCTGTTAGTTGCACAGTTCACCCCTACTCAGGGTGGGAAGGAACCGTATGAAGGTGAATCAGGAAGCCATGTTGGAAGTTTACTATCATGTGGCATTTAACTTTTACAATTTCAGAAGGCATGTTTTTTTCCCTTCAATAAGAGTTCTAAAATGATTTTTTTTGAGACAGGGTCTTGCTTTGTGGTTCAGGCTGGCCCTGAGCTCAGCCTCAAACTCACATCAAAGCAATCCTCCTGCCTCTGCCTCCTGAGTGCTGGGATTACAGGCGTGAGCCACCACGCCCGGCACTGTGGTATGTGGTACTGGTTGCTGCTGGGTGTGGGTCTCCACACCCAGTATTGTTATGTGGTTACCGGGGAATCGAACCCGGGTCCTTGCGCTTGCGAGACAGGCGCCGGAACCACTGAGCTAACTCCCCGGCC
>PVIR01034771.1:0-16951 GCA_004026965.1 Petromus typicus | reverse complement strand
CAGGCGTGAGCCACCACGCCCGGCACTGTGGTATGTGGTACTGGTTGCTGCTGGGTGTGGGTCTCCACACCCAGTATTGTTATGTGGTTACCGGGGAATCGAACCTGGGTCCTTGCGCTTGCGAGACAGGTGCTGGAACCACTGAGCTAACTCCCCGGCCCCTGTTTTGTTGTTTTTATGAGTCAGGGTCTCGCTATGTAGTTCATGCTGGCCTTGAATTCCTGATGTACTCCAGACTGGCTTCTTAACTTGGGATCCTTCAGCCTTGGCTTTCAGGGAAGTGAAATCAAACTTGGGCCACTGCATCTGGTTAAATTGTATTTTTTGACTTTACTTATGAAGCATGAGGAAATAGTACTCAGTGGCTTATCTATAATATTTTAATTATTTTTATAATAGGTTATCTGACTTATTCTTGGGCAATTGATATTCTTTGTGAAGATTGGATTTGTGCATGGAAAGTGTAGGAAGGGGCCCATTGGCCCATTTCCCATTTCTGGTGTCCATCCAAGCTTGAAACCTCTCCCATCCTTTGCTGGAAATATTGTCTCTTATCTCTTCTGCAACTAAGTTGTGAATTTGGATTTTCTCTACTGTGGTATATTTGTTTGCATTGTGTCTTGTTTGCTATCTGTGTTCTAAAAATTTATCAAAATCTGGTCTCTGCATCCCCTCCCAGTTCTCAATGGATTTATATTTTTCAGTGTGTTAGCAGTGGGAATTCAGAAGGAGTGAAAACAAAACACATATCTGCTCTCTGAAACCAGAAGATTTAGAAGTAAAACTTGACTTTTAATTATCTTAAGTTCTAGAATATTTGTATGGTGCTTTTACATAATCTGTTTAATTTTTTTTTTTTTTTTTTTTTTTGAGATAGGGTCTCACTTTGTAGTTCAGGCTGGCTCTGAGCTCAGCCTCAAACTCACATCACAGCAATCTTCCTACCTCTGTCTCCCGAGTGCTCGGATTATAGGCGTGAGCCACCTTCCCTGGCACTGCATGTGTGGTACTGATTGCTGCTGGGCGTGAGTCTCCACACCCAGTTTTGTATGTGGTTACCAGGGATCGAACCCCTTGTGCTTGCAAGATAGGCGCCAGAACCACTGAGCTAAATCCCTGGCCCAATCTGTTTAATTTTTCTAACAGCTTTTGCTGTAGGAAGATACTTTCTTGTTTTACAAATTAGGAAACTGGGGACTATAATGGATAAGTAAGAGTTTTACCAAAGGTCACTTTCCTAAGTAAATTGCAGAACTGAGATAGGAAGTAGTGTTGAGTCCAACTCTCAGTCCGTTTAGTTTTCCTTTTATCACACTAATTTTGATTGGACTCAATGTTTTCACTGTGTTGTGATAGTTAAGCTTAATTTCAACTTGATTGGCTTGGGAGCTCCCTAGATTAGTGAAGCACATATCTCCATGTGTCATAGAGGCCTGACTTTCGGTTCTGTATTTGATCCCTGGCCCCTTCATCTTTGGAACCAGTCTCTCTTGCTGTCTACACCAACTTCCATGAATTGAGTAGCTTTGCTATATATGCCACATCTTTCTGCTATCATCTTCCTGGCTTGGGAGAGCATACTATGGACAGAATCTTCAGATTAAACTGTGAGCCAAATTAACCCTCTCCTTACTTAAGATATGGGTGTCACATATTGTTTCAGAGTTGGGAAAGCTGACTAATGAAATTTTCCTCAATTTTTACTGTCCCTGTGTCTTTCTTAATGCATACAAAGTGGTACGTACATAATTGTAATTTAATTTTATATAGTTTTTCTGTGGTAGAGAATTTAGTTTATTCATTGAGTCTGACCTTTTTTCTGTCAGACAGGAAATACTGTCAGAACATATGCTGTATGTATGTGTACATATCTATCTATGTGTATATATTATGTATGAATGTGTATATGCATACATATTTGTGTGTATATATACATGTACACAACTATACATGTATGTCATTAGAATAAGACTTACTTGGCATTTTCTTGGACTTTGTGTTTCTTCCTTGAAGTAGGGTCCTAGTTTAATTTATGTGTTCTTTGCTAACTTTAATTCTCTTTCTTGTAGTTTCTAATTTTTAGAATATCAGGTGATTGAGTTTTTCTGTTTATGGAGAAAACTGAGATTCTTAAATGTTTTCATTAGGTTAATATATTTGTTCATGTGTAGGTGATCTTTCTGTTAAAGTTTATGCAGTATTTTTGATCAACAGTTTTTGTTTACTTCCAAATTTTTCCAAAATCAGTTATGAAACTGGAGTTAAGAATTGTTTTATGTTGGCTGTTGTTACTAGGGCCTGTCTATAAAAGTTACATATATTGTGGTAATTTGATTCTGGGGTGACTTGTTTCTTCCCTACTTTTCTCTCTTCCTCCTTTACTTCTTCTTTTCTCTTTTCTGTTTATTGCTGGAAACTGAAACTAGGGCTCATGCATGCAAAACATATTCTCTACCACTAAGCTACACCCCCTGGCCCTGTTGGTTTCTTTAAATAAATTAGACATGCATTTTAGACCCAATACTATTGAATCACACATGTATTGTTAACGTGCTGCACTTTACTGGATAAAAATCTGCCCATAGCGAATGTTTATCAGGACTATTTGTATTCCATACTTTCATGGCTTTATTTTTCCAGAGATGTTGGAGGTGGAGTAAAGGATAACTGAGATTTATGTGATGATGATGTCTTCTACTTTACAGAGGAAAGGACTAGAATTTGTGCCATAGATACATCTCCCAATTTCTGGAAGAAATTCACACATACGCATACATGTACACACACATAAATAACATAATTTCAAGGAGTCTATGCTTTTATTCATGTGTACAGTGTTGTAGAACTCCAGGTTGTATCACTTACACTTTGTGAATGATGCTTTCTGGAATTGTACAGTTGCTACCTTACTATGTTTATGAACTATTCTAGAAAAAAATTTTTAAATGCCATCTGCTCTACTACCTACTTACATCACAGAGAAGATGCTAAGATTGTTTCATAAAAAATATAGTAGTTTTTCTTGGAGATATGTCTTTATGAATATATAATAGATAATACTGCTAGAGAATTTCTGCTCACAAATATCATATTTTAGTTAAGTTATGAAGTTGATAGAGCCAAATATACATGTCGTACTTTTTAGTTTTTAAATTTGAGTGTAGTCGCTTATTATTTACAAACAGGGTTCTGTTTGAGTCTATGTTGTATAATATTTCATTTGTTTAGAATAATATTCATTTGATGAAAATCATTTTTAGTCTTATACTTTCAAGTATATGGTTTCATGTCTAAAATTACATTGTACTCTTTACTTCTTCAGAGGGATATTTGATCTTTACTTAAATTTTTTGCTTTAGAGGCCGGGGAGTTAGCTCAGTGGCTCCGGCGCCTGTCTTGCAAGAGCAAGGACCTGGATTCGATCCCCGGTAATCACATACTATGCTGGGTGTGGAGACTCACGCTCAGCAGCAACCAGTACCACATACCACAGTGCCGGGCGTGGTGGCTCATGCCTATAATCCCAGCACGCGGGAGGCAGAGGCAGGAGGGTTGCTGTGATGTGAGTTTGAGGCTGAGCTCAGGGCCAGCCTGAACCACAAAAAGCGAGACTTTTGTCTCCAAAAAAAAAAAAAAAAAAATTTTTTTTTTTTTTTTGCTTCAGCTCAAGTAATTGAACTATGTGGAAAGAATAACATAAAAATACTATTGCTATCTCTCTTGCTTATAAGCTTTTCATATAGATATGGGCAGATCATTTGTAAATGGCTATAAGTACATGTGTGCACTTATGAATGATTATGTGCTTGAACTGTTTACTTTTAGAAAATTTTCACATGAAAAATTAAGAGTATGAAATATGAAGACTATAAAATTGAAAATCTTGAGCTTTCTTGAATATTATATTTTGTCTCACCAATTTACTAGCTATCTTTTTTTTTTGTATTTTGTGTTTAAGTGCTATTTAATACCTAAAGATGAACAGCATGAAATGTATAAAAGTTTCTAGGAAATGAATCTGGAAAAACCCCACAGAAATTTGTTCCCATTCATCATCTCATTCACCTGTATCCTTTAGTGCTTACATTTCTACATAAGTGCATAATAAATGTTCACATTACACTAAATTGCAGTTTTCACTGTGGGATTGAAACAAGCACTGTAAGGAGATGGAAAGAACAATTGACCACATTGGATCTGTAGCCTGAGGTGTGTTGTTTAGTCTCAGGGTTGTCTACTCTGAATTTCAGTTTACTGAATTTTGAAAGTCTCTTGTTCCTTAGATGCTAGTTGGCTTTGGTTCACTCAGGTGTTTGATTAAGGAACAACTTAAGATGATCCTTGCTTCTCTTCGGCATTTCCCTGCATATTTAAATTAAATATTTATGGCTTTATTGAAAGCATTTTAAAAGTAAGATAAAACTTTTACCCACTCACCTTGCTAAACCTGTAGTATCTAGCAGCACATAAAAAATACAACGGGACTTATTGGCACCATGATGCAGAGCATTGAAGAATTCCGTTTTGTGACAACACATCAAAATAAATTGCTGTCAACAGACCAAAACACCAAGTGCTCTGATTCTGTCTGACGTGTGAAGAATCAGACAGGCTGTCTTGACAAGTTGTGGTGGAGCACCTGCATTTGACAGAAGATGGTGATATAAATCTGATCTGCCTGATATGAAGCACCTAGATACAGTTAATGCCAGTGACAATAAGTCTGCATAAAAATTTCAAGACATAAATCTGATTTTATTTTGCTTCTATTATGTGATAATATATTTCGGGACATATTTTGATTCTTGTTTCTTATTTGTGTTTGTAGTTTGGCCTTGAAATATAGTTATGAATAATAACTAAAAAATATAACAAGTTGAGGTCTAGTTAAGTCCACTTTTAGTGTAATGCAAAAGGCAATACCACAGCAATTGCTCAAAGCAAAAAAAGCAATAAATTTTATTTTATACTAATCATAAAAATCACCATAGTTGAGATCATATTAATTTTGTATCTTACAGACAAAATATTGAAAATAGTGGGTTAAAAGTCATGAGTTACTGTAAATCTTTTCTCAAGCTGCATTTGACTTTAAAGCCTTCTGAAGAAGTAAAATCATTGAATAGGTGGTTAATTTTTACCTTTCATTACCAATAAATGATAACTTTTTATAGGACCAGTATATATCATAGCTCATTTAAGAATGTGTAAAACATATCATAGCTCTGGAGTTTAATTAGAGAATTTGCTACTCACTTCTCTGTTTCAGTTTTCATGGAACTATAGATACTAGATACTTTATTCTCACAGTGATAAGCTGGTAAAATGTGCATAATTATAAATTTCAATTATATTTTCCTAACTATATCTTAAAGTTTAATAAAAGATATTAACAGTGTACTTATAGTTAAAAGAGTATTTTTAAGAGGAAAGTATTCCTATAGTGGGTTTAGATGCCATCTTTGTTTTAAAAATGGAAATTAAGCCAGAATAATGTTGATAATTTTTTCCACTTTTTATAGTAATCATCTTGTTTATAGCATTTCATACTAAGTTTGTCATTTTCCAAATGCAGAAATTTATTTGGTTTTCCCTGATCTCAAATATAACAGCTGTTTCTTAACTAATTCATTGGTTATCTTTATTAGAAGTTTAGTTTCAAATTATGGACAATTGTCGCTCTGTTGATTCTTTTGTGAAAAACAAAAAGAATTTGAGGATTTCCTAGAGTTGAGAAATTTTGAAAATAGAATTGTCCACTATATAGTTTTAAAAAGTATAAATTTCATTTTTTAAAGTTACTATTCATTCTTGACTGTATTGTTATTTTATCCCTTAAAGGCTGCTAATGAGAAATAGAGCCTCATTATGATTTTAAGGATGAGAGAGGAAGGCTTTTAATTAATGATATGTAAATGGTCTTGAATTGATTATGTTAGAATATCAAGAGAGATGGGTAGAAGCTGTGGTGTAATATATTTTAATTAAGAATTAATTAAAAATGATGGCAATTTCATAAAGCCTCACAGAAAATAGTGGAATTTACTTTCTGTCAGGAGTAAATTAGCCTGTGATTAAATAAAGGGCCTGCGTTAATAGTGGAGTTATTTTTAAACTGTGCTATGAGGAATTATGTAATTTTTCCTAAATAAGTAAAATTAAAATTTAATATTTAAAGGTGGGTAGTAAATGGTGGCAGAGTGCTAACTTATTTTTGCAACTCTAATGTACTGTCCTTTTGTTAGAAAATTTTTGTGTAAAAATTTTTAAGTTCATAAATGTTTTATAGCTGTAAAGAGTGGACTTTGTCCTGTTTTCCAATTAGCAGTAGGAATAAGAAGTATTCTTGCTAGTAGCAATTGCTAGTTCTGATATGTGCAAGATCTGAAAAATTCCTTACCAGTGCAGTTTTACATTGCAAATAATACTTTTAAGGAAAGGGATAGCCCCTCTTAGGAGAACCTAAAATGTGTATTTCTTTAGCTTGCATCCTGAAATTTTACCAAGTCTACTGTGTATTCACACTTATGCACTACATTATTTTTATAAGCAAAAATTTTCAGTAGTGTAGAAAAAAGTTTTAACAGGAACATTTTTTGGTTTACCGTGGGTAATAATTACACTATGGTAGGAAAAAAACTCATATATTTTATTTATGTCTTTCCATCATCTCAGTATTGTAGCGGATTGTGCTGGGTTATTATTTAAAACACAGCATAGAACATGATATCTTTAGTCTTAATTTAGTACTTAATGTTTATGAAATAAACTTTAATAAGTAGCCGTATTTGGGGATTTTATGAATCATCCTTTCAGCAGTTTTATAATTAGGGTATACACTTATGGGTGTGATTGTATGTTTGATTTTCCAAAGTCACAAGAACTGTGAGTCTGTCAGTAACTACCGTCATTCATTAATTCTCTCTACAGCCTATCTTTGCCTCCCTTTCAAGTGTGTACCTTATGTGTATAGAGTTGCAGCATGGTCCTATTTCATGAACCTTCTGTGTTGTTTGCATGTTAGAAATAAGCTGTGGGAAAAGAAAAATGAATGATTCTTTTTCTATCTAGAAATGCTTACCATTGCTGCTGATTGTTAACATTTTCAAATTTATCCTAGTCATTGTGGTTTATAAAAATCTAATAAACATTGCAAAAAGTTGTTGTAACCCTGTGATGAAACGTTTCTTTGTTCATTGTCATATCCATAGCAACCATAGTATCTCTTGCTTTCATCTTAGTGCTAATTTCAAGATAAGAGAGATAAGTCAAAAAAAGACTGAACTTAGCATATATAATGTTAATACGGACCTTTGAAAGGTAAGAATTCACATTTTCTTTCTTTTTTTTTTTTTGGTGATAGTGTTAGAAATATATTCTGTCCTACCTAGGTGGTGTGTCAGGTGGTTTCTAACAGTCTTCAAGGATAGGTAGTCCACTAGTGACTCACTGAGATTTTTGGTTTAGCTACTTTGGAGCAGTGACTTTTTTTTTTTTTTAAGTTTTTTTGAGGCAGGGTCTTGCTTTGTAATTCAGGCTGGTCCTGAACACAGCCTCGAACTCAGCAGTCCTCCTTGCCCCTGCCTCCCAAGTGCTGGGATTATAGGCGTGAACCTCCATGCCTGGCACTGTGGTACGTGGTACTGATTGCTAGTGGATGTGAATCACCATGCCTGGCATTACTGTTGTGTGTGTTTAGTGGGGATTGAACCTAGGACCTTGCACTTACTGTAAGGCAGGTGCCAGAACCACTGAGCTAAATTCCTGGCCCACACTGACTGTTTTTAAAATTAAAAAAAAAAAAAAGATTGAATATGTTTTTACTTTGGAATATAGAAAGTAGAAAAGAACAGCTTAGAGAATGACATATAGATCCAGTGGGAAATAGTTAAAAGATTTGGAATTTTTTCTGACTAAAGAAAAGTAGCTTAAGAAGTTGACTTATTTTAATGAGATTAATGCCAATTATTTAGATTTGTGTAGTATTATTGTTATTAGTTTTTAATCTTAATTAGTAATAAATGAATCCTAAAAACATCATTTCAAAATGAAAGCAAGAAAGCCTTTGATTTACTTTATAGAAGTGTGGGACTGCTAATGTAAAAAATAACTGCTCATTTTGTGAGCTTTGTGTTGTGAATGTGTTAGATATGCTTGGAACTAGAGTCCTTGACCAGAAATTTGCTCAAAGATCTAGGTTTTGTTCCAGGATGCTACCTTGGTCCTGTATTTCAGAGAACATGTTTCTTTCTTTTTTTATGAGAGTAAGTATTTTAATTAATGTGATATACACAGCATAGGACACCCAAACTTCTATTTTCCTAATCCATCAAAGGACTAGAAACTAGTATATTTTTTGTACTAGACCTTCTAGATTTGTAGAGCAGTTCATAGTCTATAAAGATAATAAAAATACCTACTATACTAAAACTTAAACTATATGATGAAGTCAATTTGATGGATAGTTTGGGTTGCTGCTTTGTTTTAAAAAAGTATTCATTGCTTATTAAAGAATGGGGAAAAATCCCCTCAAATGCCTGGTGTTAGCATTGATTTTTGTGGTCCTAGCTGTTGTTATATAACAATGACTGAGTTTACTGTTTTCAATACCTAGTGAAAAGTGCTATAAATGTATTAGCTTATTTAATCCTGTCAACTCCATGTTTTATGTTGAGTTCTCAAACTAATCATTTTCATGTCCTCTCTATGAGATACTTAAGAATTATTGATAACCCTAAAGAACATTTGTAAACATGGATGGTAGCTATCAATATTTGCATATAGATGTAAACAACATTTTAAACATAAAAAATATTTTTTAAAATAAAAATTAGAAGAATGATATTATTTTACAAATTTGCTTAATGTCTGGCTTCAAGAGCTGGATTTTTGTATCTGGCCCTGCATTTATTCTTTTGTGATATCATACTTGATACTGCATCCATTCAGCTCCATTGTATAAGCAAATGATAGTAAAAAGGTAACTCGGTGTATTAATAATACTGTGAAAACAAACCTTGCAGACCCCTCAAGTGTCCTTGAAGTCACCCCCAGCTCTTTCAACCCCTATCCAACACTTGGGAACCACAAGTTAGAAAACCTTCAGTGTTTTTACGTGTAAGCTCACTAAGCACTTCTGCCAGGCTGTACTGCTAGCAAGTGTCTATTTTTCTTTTCCTTTTTCACTCTCAGTTTTGGCATTTAGAGGATCAGTCTATGGTCATGATACCATCAAGGTTAATGTTCTTGTTTCTATTAGTTTGGGAATCTAATTTGGAGGTTTTCTTTGAATAAGAAATCTATTTTTGTGTTGGCTGACACTTTCTAAATGTTAGCTGTGGCTGGCAGTTTTCAACCAGGTAAATTTTAGCATAGTATCTTTGAATGAGAAAGGCAGTGCTATTAAATAGTTTACTAGTTCCAAAAATTAAAATAGGGCATTTAATTTCATGATAAAACTGCTATAATTGAATATTCGAGATGGAAATTCTAATCTAGTAAATATTGACTTACTATGATTTTATCAAGTTCTTTCTGGGACTATTTTTTATCTGCTTTAACTTTTTTTTAACAGTTCAGTTCTTATATAGAATTCTCTACTTGAAAAAAAATGCTTCCTTTCTTGAAATCCAAATAAATCTTACTTAAAGTGCTTGGTGACTAATTTGTCAGGAATATTGTAGGACCATTGTAATTAGGGCAGTTTTTTATTTGAAAGTATCTTATTAATGTTCCAAAAACAACACTAATGTCAGTACTAAGTATTTGGGAAGGTAAATGTTCTGTGTGAAGACCTTACTGGCAATAAATTGTTCTATCTTTCAATTTGGGTATAATTTTTAGCTTAACTCTATTATTGTGTATGGATAAATGCATTTGAATGAAGTATTGGTGCCATTTCTGAAGTAAAAGGTTATTAGGTATGTGGAATTCTTGGATTTAATTTTTGATTATGAAATACTTCAAGGTCAGGGATTTAAGCTCCGTGGTTCTGGCGCCTGTCTTGCAAGTGCAACCCCTCCCCACCTTCAATCCCTGGTAACCATATACAACAGTGTTGAGTGTGTTGAGTCACACTCACCAGCAATCATTACCACATACCCCAATGCTGGGCTCCGTGGCTCATGTCTGTAATGCCAGCACTTGGGAGGCAGAGGAAGGAGGATTGCTGTGAGTTCAGGGCCAGCTTGCACTACAAAAAAGGGGACCCTGTCTCAAAAAAAACTTAGAAAGAAAAGGAAAAGAAAACGAAATACTTCAAGCATGTAGCCATCCCCCCCTTTTTTTTTTATTAAACTTAGTAACATTGTGCTATAGCTGCTTTAGATAATTATTTTTAAAAGTATTCTGATACATAAAATGGTTGAGGAGTCTCTCTTCAGGGCACTAACTTTCCTACCTGCACAAATTTATGCTTGAGGTGTGTTGCATATTTTTCTAGTATTTTAAAAAGCTTTCTACTGGGCCAGGGATTTAGCTCAGTGGTTCCGGTGCCTGTGTTGCAAGAGCAAGGACCCGGGTTCGATCCCCTGGCAACCACATACTATACTGAGTGTGGAGACTTACGCCCAGTATCAACCAGTACCACATACCACAGTGCTGGGTGTGGTGGCTCACGCCTGTAATCCCAGCACTCAGGAGGCAGAGGCAGGAGGGTTGCTGTGATGTGAGTTTGAGGCTGAGCTCAGGGCCAGCCTGAACTACAAAGCGAGACCCTGTCTCAAAAAAAAAAGGCTTTCTACTTACATATATGTGTTTGTAAATAATGCAAATAGATTTTTAGCACTGACATGAAAATTATATATACATACTCTATATTTTTTCACTCATATTTTCTGAATATATTCATTTAGATACTTGTAAATTAATTTCATTTTAAACTCATTTAAAAGTATTCTGTGCAACTGGACTTAACATTCATATCATCACTGAAGATACTTAAATTGTTTCAGAAATTTTACTATTATAAATAAACTTATTTCCATTTTTTATCCATGGGCAAGAATTACCTAAAGGTGTTTAAGTGTAATATAGTATGTGTACATTCATATGTGATGCTGCCAAATTGTTTTTGTTCTTTCTTTCTTTTCTTACTTCTTTCCTCCTTCCTTCCTTCCTCTCCCCCACCTTCTCTCCCCATTCTCTCCCCTCCCTCTCCCCCCAGGCAAGCTTCAGGCTCATAGCAATCCTCCTGCCTCTGCCTCCTGTGATTACAGCCGTGGGTCACTGCACCCAGCGTTTTGCTCTGTAGTACTGATTGCTGGTGGGCATGAGACACCATCCCAGGCACTGTGGTATGTGGTTACTGGGGATAAAACTAGGGATCTTGTGCTTGCAAAGCGGGCACCAGAACCACTGAGCCTAAATCCCTGGCCCTGTATTTTACCCTTTTTGGAAGTACTAGTTTGGTGTTCTTTTTTTTTTTTTTTGAGTTAATAGCAGATAGACAAAGTAAATGCAAAAGTCATTTAGTTAAAAATATTGAGATCATATTTTCACTGGACAATAGTTCTGTTGTTGTTTTAGTTCTTTGAGACAGTCTCACTTTGTAATGCAAACTGGCCTTGAACTTGTGGTAGTCCTCCTGCCTCTGGTTCTTGAGTGTTAGAGTTACAGTTGTGTATAACCATATGAGACCAATGGTTTTGTTTTTGTGCTCCTACATATCAGATGTACATATGATTGTATTATCTAGACAGATTATCCATATTAATGAGTAATTAGTGGCTTATGTTAAAATGCTGTGTGAACTATATTTTTGTTAAACATAAAATAAAAAAAATTTGAAAAAGGCCCAGAGGAAATAACACAGTGAAGGCTTTGGGTTTAGTATCTAGTACAACAAAAACAAAACAAAATTGAAATCAAAACTGTAATATTTAGGATAAGATTTAGTCATGATGAAAATTTGTCATAGTAATGCTTTTAAAAAAGAGAAATGGGAATAAATATTTCATAGCTCTTCTGGTGTCTGGCATCATTCTTTAATGTATTCTGAGCCTATCGTAAAATTTTACTGGTTGATCATTTAAATACGAGGTTACAAATAAATATGATGATTCACTGAGAAAATAAGATCAGTCAGTTTTAAAAACTATTTTTGATCTTCATTTAGCATATCAAGTCATTCTGAACCAAGTATAATACCTTTGGAGTACAGTTAAACAATTTACTTGTAGTAAGAAGTTATTGACCAAAAGGTTCTCTCACAGATTAAAAGTTTTCTAATAAGTCTGGAATGTTCAACTTACTCAATTTATTAGGAAAGCAAAAAGAACAGAATTCTAAACATCAATCTGAAATATTGTTTGCCTTTATTCCTATTAAAAGTATTTCCCAACCTTTGATTTGATACTGAAAATCAGTAATGTAAGTCACTTTCTTTGTTCTAGAATAAACAGAAAGCATGCTTTCTGCACTTCCCTTGATCAAGGAGAAAATGCCTTATATATAAAACTACATGACAAGAATGTAGCTCTAGGTGATCCCCGGAGAGTTTTTGATTGGAGCTGGGAGTTTGGTACTGAAAGAGGGAGACAGACAGGTTGTTTGAAAAAATTACCTTTAGATCAAATGCTTATGTTTGAGTTGTGCTAAAAGATTTTTCATGTACAAAATGCAGCTTTATCAATTTTAAAGGTTAAAGGCTATTCATTGTAAGATTATAATAATGTATTTTTACTTTGGAAGTTTTGTATACATAGTTTTTCATTTCATTAGTCAGTGGACCAGAAGTTTCTTTTATTCACATGCTTCCTGGCCCAGATTTTATTCTGCAAATTTATCATTATAAAATTTGTCATTTAGTTCCTAAAGTCAGTACAACTGGCAGTACACTTAACTTTTGAAGTGTATAGACATAAAAAGGAAATAAAATAAACTTGATGGTTTTACTTAAAAGTTTTTTTTTTTTTTTTTTTTTTTTTGAGACAGGGTCTCACTTTGTGGTTCAGGCTGGCCCTGAGCTCAGCCTCAAACTCACATCACAGCAATCCTCCTGCCTCTGCCTCTCGAGTGCTGGGATTACAGGCGTGAGCCACCATGCCCGGCACTGTGGTATGTGGTACTGGTTGCTGCTGGGTGTGAGTCTCCACGCCCAGTATGGTATGTGGTTACTGGGGATCGAACCCAGGTCCTTCCACTAGGAAGACAGGCGCCAGAACCACTGAGCTAACTCCCGGGCCCCGATTTTACTTAAAAGTTTTATGATACATGTCCTATATTAATTATTATATTCTTTTTTAGGAATTTCAATATTAGATGAGTAATCTCAAAATTTACTTCACAAATTGAGTGCTTAAACCTTGTACATTCAAGTTTTTGTGCAATTTAGTTAAAATTTATTATAGAAAATGAAGATTAATTAGAATATTAATTTTTAATATTGTAGCAGTTTACTTTAAAGTTTTCCTTGACAGCCAAACTATTGTTTAGTATCCCAGAATCCCTTAAATCAAAAAGAGCAATGAAGTAGAAATGTTTTAGTGTTCTCTTGGAATAAGAAAAGCAAAGTTTTAAGAAGCAAGTGTTGTAAAGAAGATTGTAATTGAAGTGTCGTAGTCTTGAAGACTGGCTTGGTCCTGGTGCTGATCTGTGGCAGTGGAGCCCCAGATGCCTGGCCAAGCATCCCTCACCGACATCTGGAACCAGCTGCAATACATCACTGTCAGAAGTGCTTTCTATACATATCTGCATTTACACATTAGTTACCCACGCAGCACTCGTCAAAAAAGCTGAACAATCTTGACATGGTGTCCCTTGTGGAACTGCAAAGGTGAACTGAAGTTGGGAGGCAGTGTCTCGCGTCACTGTCTGCTGAGTTCTTACAACAGGAAGCCTGATTAAAAGTGAAAGGAAAAATTTATCAGTTGCCTCAGCTCTGTAGACATCAGTATAATTTTTTTATTTACCAAAAGAATATTTTGTGTAATACAATGCATGGAATATGAGCATCCACTGATTTTCTTTAGAAACTAGAAAAATATTTCTAGTTTTTGTTGGAAAAGTTAGCTATAATTTTTAAAGGCTTTAAATTTAAAACCACATATGAAGAATTATAATAAAATTAATAGCATTTGCATTAGATTTAGTTGAAAAATAGCATAAAATTTCAATCACAGGACCTTTGCTGTTACATTGATGATAGTATGTTTGAACTAATTGTCACAGGCTGAACAATAGAAAAGGAAAAGTTATTTATAGGTATTTTGCATTTTTGTGAGCACTCTTAAAAATGAAGTAAGAATTTTGACAAAAAAATACAAATATGAACTTTTTTACATGAAGTGCTATACAGGATTCTTGGCTAACATCTCCATTACGGCAACAATAATAGCAACAACATTAATAGTAATGATGACAGTGCTGATATTTACTGGCCTCTTCATTTTCTAGACACATTCTGTCTGTTCTAAATTCATCATCTTATTCAAACTTAGTAAATGGAGGAACTAGGATCCCCATTGCATAGAAAGAAACTGCTTAAAGAAGTTAAATAACATCCAAATTCACACAATTCCGAAGTGATAGAGCTGAGATTTAAAGCCTAGTAGTTTGATTTTAGGGTTCAAAATTTTACTTTGTTTGTTTTTCATTGGTTTATGTTTTAACCTTTAAATTATAAAATCTACATATATATGGAAATAGGAAGTACAGTGACCTACTGTATAATCCACTTTAATCCCTAATAGTTTGTATTTGCTTTGCATTTCTTCACATAACTTTTCCTCTTATTTTGAAGTGAATTCTAGACACCATGTTATTTCATCTCTTAACACTTAGGTTTGGATTAATAAACCTATTTCTTTTCTTAAATAAACCAAATTTACTACCATACCTCAAAAAATTAAGTTCAATTCACAAGACTTTAAAAAAGTTACATATTTAATATCTACTCTGTTTCTGAGATTCTTGGAGAAAATATAGATTTTTACAGTTGAATGATTTGAATCAGGCTGCAAAAATGTCTGCCTCCTCTATTTGGTTGCTAGGACTTTATTTTTTTTGAGATAGGCTTTCACTAGGCTGCCCCTTCTAGTTTATAATTTGCGATTCTCCTGCTTCTGCCCTCTGAGTAGTTGGGGTTACAGGCACATATCATGGAACACAGCTGTTAGGATCCTAAGTGTCTCAAACAATAAAGATTTACCTTTCTCCCAACCTACATCTCCTTTTCCACATAACATTGACTTGGGTTGAAGAAAATAAGATATTTATCCTATATAATGGCCAATATTCTGGATATTATTATTTCCTTCTGGCAATATTTAATTTATAGCTTTATTCCCTAAATTTCTTCTAGACTGGAAGTTAGATCTAAAGCCTCCATTGGATTTACATTGCATCAAGTCATCAGTGATGTTAAGTTGTCTTTGTGCAGTGCTAAAACTTAGCAGTGGATAATGATAGAGCCAACCTGATTACTTTATTGTGGAGTTCCTCTTCCTTATTGTCTCATCCAAGTTTTACCATCCCTGGATCACTGTTGCTACTAAAAATATACACGTAAATTGCAGATTACTGGGAAAATACAGAATAGTGTTGCATAATTAAAATGTAGTCCTATGGTACTTGTCAGCAGTATTCCTAACAAATACCGATTTGCTTTTCCTTGTCCTTCTCTTGTCTCATATCATCTCAAGAAGCAGTGTTGTGGTGAGAGTAGAGGTTCATGCCCACCTGGTTTGACATTTGCTAGAGATAAAGTTTGTAAAGAGAGTCTTGGTCAAAAGATAGTTAAGTGTTTTATATCCTAGATGGGCCAGTACTTCAAGAGAAGACTAAAATAAAATGAAAGATTATCTATGAACTCATAATCATTTAAAACAATAGAATGGTTTTAGCAGTTCAGAGGAAGGTATTTTTTTCTTCCTTTCACTACCCCATTATTTCCTTGTATTAATTTCAGTAAAATGTCTTAGTTCTTTGGGTGTCAAACATCAAGATTCAGTTTTATGTTTTGTTAAAAAGTTTAACTTCATGTATGTGTTTTGGGACAGGATCTTTCTGTGTAGTTCATGGTAGCCTTGAACTCACTAAATAACCTAACCTGATCTCAAAGTCAGTTTATCTTCCTTTCTCAGGCTCCCAAGTGCTGAGATTATAGACAGGTATCATCATGTCCAGCTAAGCTGTGTAGAGTATATGGCTGAATTCAGTATGTGCTTTTGTCAATTCTTAGTTGTTTAGTTTTTAGATTTACTGATTACTGAGTAAAATGTTAGCAGTATTAAATCAAAACTCTTGAGTGCAAGAGGATCTCTCAAGTGAAAGGGTTTATTGAGTCAGTGTGAATCCTAGTGGGTCTCTTACTGAAATATAATTCACATACCATTCAATCTCAAAATGAATAATTCATATTTTTAACATATTCTCAGAATTGTACAACCATAACAACAATCTGTATTGTAATTTTTTCCAGTTTTTTGAGATGGGGGGGGTCTCACTTTGCAGTTCAGGCTGTCCCTGAACTCAGCCTCGAACTCAGCAATCCTCCTGCCTCTGCCTCCCAAGGGCTAAGATTATAGGCATGAGCCACCATACCCAGCACTGTGGTATATGGTACTGATTGCTGGTGGGCGTGAGTCACCCTGCCCTCCATAGTTGTATGTGGTTGCTGGGATTGAAGCTCGGACCTTGTGCTTGCAAGGCAGGCACAGGAATCACTGAGTTAAGTCCCCAGCCTATTATAATATATTTTTTTTTTGAAGGGCTTTTGTTTAATACATCTGAAAAGAATGCATATACAAAGATCGAGACATGAGAAAGCATTGGTTCAATACTAAGGAAATCTACAAGAATTAGGATTTGGGGAAGGTGGAAAAAATTACCTAAACATTTTTAAAAACTGGAAACAAAAATAAGCTGATATAATCCCTATTAACACTAAGAGTCTTCATAAGACTCCTTGAATGATTTTTATCAAACTAGAGCGCCTCAACCAGTTCCTATA
>PVIR01034770.1:0-16944 GCA_004026965.1 Petromus typicus | reverse complement strand
TGAGCTCAGGGCCAGCCTGAACCACAAAGCTAGACCCTGTCTCCAAAATAAATAAATAAACTTAATAAATCGTAATTTATAACTACAAAATAGACCACTCCAATGAAGGCAAGGATTTGTTTTCATTGTTCCATCCCTCCATTCAGTGTTTAAGAGGCAAGGAATAATTTGTTGAATGAGTTTCATTTGTTAAAATCTTTTTTTTTTTTTTTTTGGAGACAGGGTCTCGCTTTGTGGTTCAGGCTGGCCCTGAGCTCAGCCTCCAACTCACATCACAGCAATCCTCCTGCCTCTGCCTCCCGAGTGCTGGGATTACAGGCGTGAGCCACCACGCCCGGCACTGTGGTGTGTGGTACTGGTTGCTGCTGGGCGTGAGTCACGGCACCCGGCATTGTTGTATGTGGTTACCTGGCATTGAACTTGGGCCCTGCACTTGGAAGACAGGCGCTGGAACCACTGAGCTAAATCCTGGCCGTTGAGTGTGTATTTTGGGGTACTGTGTACTTTCAATTTCATCACAGATTTAAGTAAATGTTTCTAAGAGTAATATTCTCTTCTACTTTCTCCTTTTTCCCCAGACTACTTGCTGTAGGCCTTGGGTCAAGATAGCAGTTTACACCTTCGTGCTGGTTCAGAGAGGAAAAGAAGCGACCTGCTTCTGTAAAGTGACTGTATACATTTGCCCTCCAAGAACAAGGCACAGTGAAGTGGGCGTGTTACTCTGATTGCACATTCCTCCTGTTGAAGACGTACCTCGTGGGGCTGCCGGGGTGAGATTCGGAGCGTCCCTGGTGCTCATTTTCATCTCGACCTGGCAGCATGAGTGAGTTCTGGCTGTGTTTCAACTGCTGCATCGCGGAGCAGCCGCAGCCCGTAAGTATGAGGTCGTGCGTATGTGCAGCGAGTGGGTGCTTATTAAACACTGCTGTTCCCACGCTGCCGGAGGCCACCCAGCGATAGGGCAGTTCTTTGAAAAGAGAAGGAGGCAGTGTGTTTTGAGTAAACACTGTGTGTGAAGAACTGGGGGGCCACTGTGACTGAGACCGGGGTGGTCTGCAGCTGAGATGTCTGGAGGGTCCGAGGTGACAGAAAAGCTGGCCTCGCCCCCTTCTCAGCTCACCCTCGAGGTCCTCACTGCCGAGACCCCGGCAAGCCCCACACTGGAGCTGGGTGCCGCCTGTCGCCTGCCCACACGGCAGGGCTCACTCCGGGACCCACCCGCGGTGAGCAAGGGTGATGAGAAGACGCAGAGGGAGCGCACGCGGGCGGCACGGGCGCGCCTGCAGCAGGTGCAGCTCGCTCGCTTCACTCCCCGGACACGGCACGCGCGGTCAGGCACCGCAGGATCCTCCTGCTCCCCGTTTCCTTCGCACACACGCTGGTAAGCAACTCGCCCGCAGCTGCCGTCACTTCTCCCTAACGCGCCGCCCGGACGCAGCCTTCCCTTGGTGCTCACCGAGGAGGCCGGCGAGGCCTCTGCTCTCCGCGGCCCTCGATGCGTCGTCACAGTGGTGTGTGAGGAGGTACTGTCACCCTTACCTTTCAGTTGAAGCAGCTCAGGCTTTTCTGCGGGGTCATGCAGTCAGCAGTTGGTCTGGGCTCCTTCTCCGCACATGCCTGACTTGTGCGTTTAATACTCGTTACCTCTTCCGAGACTTACCTACAGCCCCCTAATTCTTTTTCTTATCTGAAGGTGTCTGCACTGAAGGGCGTCGTGGTGACATCTTCCTGGTTTCCCTGTACACTGCATCTCTTCCCTTGAAGTGTAGAGACGAATAAATGACTGCTGTCCAGTTTTTCCCACCATATTCCGAATGCTTTAGGGCCTCGTGTAGTTGTGTCTTCCGGGTCAAGTACACTGCTGTGGGCTGTGTACAGGTACCTACTGCTGGGCTGGACAGTGCTTTGGCGGTTTTTTTTTTTGAGACAGGCTGTCTTGCTTGGTAGTTTAGGCTGGTGTTGAACTCCGCAATCCTCTTGCCTCTGCCTCCTGAGTGCTGGGATTACATGCAGGAGCCACCATGCCTGGCATTGTGGTATGTGACGCCAGTTGTTGGTGGGCGTGGTTCACTACACCTGGCATTGCTGTAGGTTACCAGGATCAATCTGGAACCTTGCACTTGTAAAGCGGGCACCGGAACCACTGAGCTAAATCCCTGGCCCAGTGCGTTTATATTTTACTCAGCTTTTCCTCTGGTTGTGCTGGAGTCTGGTGAAGCTGTCTGCGGAAGTGCGTGCTCATACATGGTGCTGTCTGCCAGCCCTGCCGTGGTTGTTCCTCGCCCTGCTCCTGCTCGTTCATGTTTGAAGAAGAAATAGGCTGACACTGGGAAGAAAATAGTGTTGACTGAGTAATAGCATAAAAGCCATTTTTCTCTTCCTTCTCCATTTACCGTGGAGCAATAGATAGTATAATCGGGGCCCAGGGTTTTCAGGTGTGATAGTCCAAAGCTTTTTGATCAGCGATAGAAGCGGTAGAAACGGTTGGTGTGGGGTGGCACGTGTGCCACAGTGGGCGCTTGTGTTCTGAAAGGTTTGCTATCACTGCTGTGACACTGTTGCTAGGTTCAGCTAAGGCTGGATGGTTACTGCTTTACAGCTTAGTTTTTTAAAAAGTTGCTACCTGTGTTTAGGACTATAGTGAGTTAGTTATTCGTGGCTCACTGTTGTGTGTCCGAGTACTGGCGAACATTTAAGGTACTCTTAGAAACGGCGAAGGTCAGTTTACAGGAATACAACTTGCATTTCTGTTCACGTGCTGCCTGCCAGTGAGCAGTTCTCCGTGTGGCTCTGACGCGGCTGGTGTGTAGCGTGTGACGTGCGCACAGCCCGTTAGTGCACATAACAGCTTTCCAGAAAGGCAGGTGGTGATGAGACAACAGGCTGAAGATGGTTTCTGTCCCCACGCTGTCGCTCTCGTGAAGGGCGTGCTGCTGTCGAAGGCCCGCTGATGGAGTCGGGTGGTGGTGTCTGCGCTGTGGAAGAGGAGGAGGAACAGGAAGGGAAGGAGGGGTGTGAGAGGAGATTGGGGTGTTCATTTAAATGAGATGTTGGGGGAAGCCTGTCAGGTGAGGCGGTGGCTGGCTGGGGAGGACTTCGGGGCGCCGCAGAGGTGCCCCGGGCCCGGAAGGAGGCTCCGGGGCGCTGGACGAGCTGTGTTGTGTGAGAGCGGGACCTCCGGGAGGGCAGCGGGTCGGGACCGCTGTCTCCTGTGGGAGTGCTGCCGTCCCAGGCAGGCACTGCCGGCCCCTGCTTCGCTTCCGGCCGGCATCGCTGTAGCTGACGGAAGGTGTCGGGGAGTGTGCTCGGCGACCTGTGTCCGTCCTGCAGGAGCTTTGCTTCCTGCCGTGTGCAGTTTGGATGCAGGTGTATCCCAGCATGGCGAGGGTGCCGCGGTGGTGGTGCTGGGCCTCGGCAGGGAGCAAAGGCGGCACTTAGGGTCGGTTGGTGTCCAGGGCCGACGTCCTTGGGGAGGAGGGGTTGCTGCAAGGCCCTGAGCATCCTGAGTAGTGTCGAAGCCACCATCGCTGCCTGAGAGGATGAGGCAGCACTTCTGCGCCGGCCATTGCAGGGATTTACACGAAGTAGAGCAGGGGTTGCCCCAGGGGTGGCCGCTGCTGCAGTCACCTCAGGTGGTAGCCGCAGATTTGTTAAAATCCTCATTTTTAGGAAGCCCGTTTCATCCTTTAAATGGGAGGTACGACAGACAAGTCGTCTTTTTTCCTTTCCCTGAAAACATGAATGTGCATGGTCACAGTCAAATCACATCCTAGAACATGCGCACTACACTGGTGAACTGACTTAATGCAAATACTGATAATCAGTTGAGAGTGAAACAACCGATCTCCTTAGGAAGGCGCAGAGAGAACGACTGCAGTGCGTACCGTGTTCCTGAGCCTGCGGCCGCGAGGGCTGCGGTGAGACCGCCGCCTCCTCGACAGACCAGGGCCCCATGTGACAGCGAGACCTCGGCCGGGGGAGGTGGGCCCGCCCCGGTGGGGAGCCTCCGCCTGTGGCGCCGGACGGTGCGAATCGTCTCTTTCCTCTCTTCTCTTAGCTCCAGCTGCTGTTTCCTTCCTTCTCTCTGGCTCCCGGCATCGCGTGTTGGACGTGACGGACCCCAGACTGAAACCTCTCAAGTGGGAACCGAAAGAAATCTTTCTTTAAGCTGGCTGTCTCAGGTGTTTTGTTACAGTGCCAGAAAAGCTGACTGGCACAGCCTGGTAGATGAGTATTTCGTGTATATTGTACTTCTACAGCTTTTTATTCATTGTAGAGGAAGTGGGATTTATTTGTATATACAGGCATTTGGAAAATTAGGTTCTTGGAAAAACTGAGACAGAGTTTGATGTTTCAGCCATGTGATTTGTCCCCTTACCCGAGGAGCTGTTGGCAATCTCCTGTCTGGATCATTTGGTGTGAATTCAAGATGAGAGTCTGGACCATTAATTCCCTTCTTCCTTTGTGCATCATCCTGCCGGTATCACGTGGCTTCAGTTTGCTTTGTATACTCCTGATATCTGAGAGGGGAGAGCCCTTGTCCTGTTCCTTTTTTGGTAGTGTTTTGGTCAGTCTTAGTCCTTTACTTTGCCATATAAATTTCAAAAGTAATTTGTCAGGTTTTCCAAAAGACCCTTTGACGTTTGGATTAGACGTGTGAGTCTTGGCCAGCTGTAGCGGTACACACCTGTGACCCAGCACAGGGGCCTGAGGCAGGGGGCTCAGGTTTGAAGTCAGCCTGCGTGACTTGAGGAAGGGAAGCGCGCTCTCAGAACAGAGGAACGTGAAGAGCTGCGTCTGTGCAGGTCGATGAGCGTAGCGCGCTGGCCCGGCATGCACAAGGCCCTGGGTTCAGTCCCCAGGATCACAAAAGATGGATTTTCATAGGAAGCTTTCATTTAACTTAAAATTTTAAAATATATTCAAATAAGCAAAAGCACAGCAATCCCTAGGTAACCATCTTTAAGCTTTGACAGTTTCACTTCTTATCTTTCTCTCATCCCAGCTGTTTCCTGTCCTATATTATCTTAAAGCCAAATCCAAATGATTATATATTATTTTACCCATAAGTATTTCAGCATCCCTAGAACATAAGGACTCAACTATAGTACTTATTTTGATACAAAAATTCATAACTTAAAGATTACTTTACGTGTTATGTATAGTAAGTTGCTATGACACGAAATGCCAGGACTCAGCCTCCTTCGTTCTTTCTAGCCGCATCCTTGCTCCAACACCTGGATCTCCGCTCACGATTCACACTCAGGACCTTGTGCTTTTGAGACAGGCGAGGCACCGTGAGCCAAGTCCCTGGCCTCGCCAGTGCTGGTGGTGATCACTTCTTTTTGTGTTTTAAACTTTAACTTCCAAGTGTGTAGTCCTGAACAACTTTCAGGGAATTGTTTTAGACGGGCCTTTGCTGTCTTGTTTAATTCAGTCTAAGATACAGGCATAGGAGCTTCTTTACGTTTTGCTCTGTGGTAGTGCTACAGCATAGCCGTTTGGAAAACTGGAATTGCAAGTAAGAAATGATGAACAGTGCCCCTCTGTGCATCAGGAATAATGGCCTGGAGACCACACGCAGGCGCCCCCCCCCCCCCCAAGGGCAGTTACTGGCTCCAGAGTCGAGGACATTCACCTTCATCCTGCAAGAGCAGTGCTTCCAAACTTGGTGCTGTCATTAGTTTCCCTCCAGCAGTTCGAAGGTTCCGTTGTTGTTTACCCTCAGAGACTTAGATTTTCATACCTTGGTATAGTTGTCAGGGAAGAAAGTACTGACATCTCTTTCAAGGCTAGCCTTGTACTATCTTGACTTTTAATTTGAGAGTGAACAGTAGTACTGACTTACTTGCTATTGGGTGTTGAGCCCCAGGGCTATACAAAAACTAAGAAATGTTTTGAAATAAAGTCCTCCAGACCAGCTCTCCCATTTCCCTCAGCAGCATGGTTCACTCCCGGGCAGCACAAGACCCATCTCAGTGGTGGCTTTGTTTGGAGACAGGGTCTTGCTGTAAAGTCCCGGCTGGCCTCGGACTCCTGACAGTTCCCTGCCTCAGTCTCCCAAAGCTTACAGGCAGCTGCTCATATGGCTGGTAGGGTGAGTGATTTTTAAAGAAATATGTAGATAAATTGAAGCAGATTAACTGCAGATGCTGTAACATCTTCCATTTTTGTGTATAGTTTGAATTATGGCTAGAACTTTCTGCTTACTTTTTTAGTGATCTGCAGTCCTCCCACTACATGTGTAAGAATGGAGGGTTGAAGTTCAGATGTAGCTGTATTATCTTTATTGTGATAAAAGTAATTACCGTGAAAAAGAAAACTTGGGAACTTTTTAATGAACAGCAAGAAACTTCAAATAACTGAAAAACATACTGATGAAGATCAGCACCCACGCACGCACGTTTCCCCCCACAGTTTCTCTTTATGTTTATAATCATCACTAGCAGGCAGTGTGAAGAGCCTCTCTGCAGCCCATTAACTGGCAGCTTTTATGAATACTGAAGCAGTTCTTTAAAGATCTATTGTTTGCAAGTCATCTGACCACATCTGGGAGATTATTGTGCTTATCTAGAAAACACAGACTCAGTTACAAGTTCTGTCTTTGTGTAAGTGGTGTGAAAGTCTGCCTCATATCATGAGGCCATGAATTCTTATAATAGCTACACTAAAGTTGCTTCTGTAACCCTAATTATGAAATTGTTTATTTTTCTCTTGGGTTTTATAAACTTAGACACACATTGCAAGGATGGTGCCGATTGAGCCTTTTTGTTGTATAGAGCTGGTGTGAGTGAGTGGGCTCTGATTCCCACAGGGCCTCTGTGTATCCGGACACAGAAGGAGCTCGTTTTATCTTAACCAGTGATAAGCAGGTAGACTCTAGGTAATGCACTAGAGAAGAGTGTTTCCGACTCATGCGATCTGCTACTAATGACAAATTAGACTTTCAGTGACTGTCTGGGATAAATAGTAGAGATTTTTTTTTTTTTTTTTTTTTTTTTAGGTTTTTTGAGACAGGGTCTTGCTTTTTGTGGTTCAGGCTGGCCCTGAGCTCAGCCTCAAACTCACATCACAATCCTCCTGCCTCTGCCTCCCGAGTGCTGGGATGACAGGCGTGAGCCACCACGCCCGGCACTGTGGTATGTGGTACTGGTTGCTGCTGGGGTGAGTCTCCACACCCAGTATTGTATGTGGGTACCGGGAATTGA
Organism: Petromus typicus; assembly: GCA_004026965.1. Lineage (NCBI taxonomy): Eukaryota > Metazoa > Chordata > Mammalia > Rodentia > Petromuridae > Petromus > Petromus typicus. The sequence continues at coordinate 9,736 of PVIR01034770.1, read as the reverse complement.
ACCTGGGTCCTTGCGCTTGCAACACAGGCGCCCGAACCACTGAGCTAAATCCCCGGTCCCTGAAAAGCTATTTTAGATCACTCCACCTGCCTACTTGCCTGTCTGCCTGCCTTTCACCTATTTTGTACTTCTATTTTTATACTTGGAATATGTGATTTAAACCAGATACTGATGTATGAATAGGATGGAAAGAACTTTGTTCATTTCAGGTTTCTCGCTGAGAGATGAGAACGGCGAATTACACTTAAGCAGTTTTCTCCCTGAAAAGGTCATTGTAAACTTGCTTAGATTTACCTTTTAGAAAGAAATTTGGGGGCCCCCTGCAGACTTCTCTTTTGGTTAAAAGCTGCAGAATTTATATCATCTGGGACAAGGCAGTGAATGCTACAGGGCACACCGCACTTAGGATGGGGTGGAATCGCAGGGCTTTACCAGTGCCCTCCTTGTAGACACTTCCCTGTGCGCAGCCCCTGGCTGGCCACCGTGACTCTGGCTGGCTCTGGGAGGCTCTGTGGTGTGACCCGTCGTCTAGGGGGGTGGCTGTCACCTGAGGGAGCCACACAAATGGTTTTTCGACAGAATGAAGTTTTTGGTTTGACCTAAGTGTGAGGATTTTGAATAAAGAACACCTCCGTTGTCAGAGTTTTGTCAGGAGGTCGCGTGAGGGAGTGATGGAGCTGATACTGACCATCTTCGGTTTGCGAGGTGGAAATGGACTCTTCTTCCTCATAAGAAACAGTCCTCTTGAAAGAAATTGAGAACCACGTTGTTTATTGGCTGTGCCATGGAAGGTTTTGATAGGGTTATCTGACCCACTGCCTTTATAGGCAGTTCATACAAACATCCTGAGCATTGTTGTGGAAGTACCACGGGAGGAAGCAGTTCTGGCCAGCGGGCCTCAGGGGAGAGCATGCAGGGCGCTTCAGCCCGAAGGGTTGGGACAGACATTGCATTTGAAGACACAGGCTAGAGGGAGCGTGGATGTAAAGTTCTCGCACTGCACCCAGCACATAGGAGATAAACCGTTCTGTGTTGCCTAATATTATTTTTAAAAATACTCAGCTGTTAGTCTTGTTGCTTTGTGTTGCTGAACCGCTCAGGTGTCAGTATCGGCTGGGATCTTGTTAGACACGCAGATTTGCCGCGTTCCAGACTTAGCGGGTCTGCGGTTCGCTGTGGAGCTCAGTAACCAGCAGTGGGGTCCCCTGTGCGCTGAGGTTCACAACCCGCCGCTTGGGAGCTTCAGCACAGCAGGCGGACAGGGCCGCCCTCCGGGACGCAGCCTCTCACTTTTCTTTGCAGGGAGAATGGAACCCAGGGTCCTCAGGCCGCGCTGCAGCCCCCCCACCCCCCGCCCTTTACTTTGAGACAGGGTCTCGCTGAGTTGCTGAGCTGCCCAGAGTGGGCTCAGACTTGCAGGCCTCCTGCGTAGGGTCCCAGAGTAGTGGGATTACAGGTGTGTGGCTGAGATGTAGCGTTTCTGTGAAGCAGAAAAAACGAAACTTGCAGTGGCCCATACCAGTAATCCCAGATACTGAGGAAGCTGAGGCAGGTGGGTTGCAAGTTTGAGGTTGGCCCATGCAATGTGCAGCGAGACCTTCTCTCAAAATTTCAAAAATAGATTAAAAAAAAAAAACCCAAACTGGGGCCCTAGCTCAGCATTCCCTGGTGCCTTCTCAAAAAATCCTAGCAGGGCGCTGGGGATGTAGCTCGGTAGCGGTGTCTGTGCCTTCCTGGCAAGTGCAAGGTCCTGAGTTCAGTCGCTGGCACCAATAACAAAAAGCCTAGTAGGCAAGTAATTTTTATACAGAAATATAAAATAAACGCCATTAGAATTCCCATCACATTTTTTTTTTTTTTTTTTTTTTTTAGGTTTTTTGAGACAGGGTCTCGCTTTGTGGTTCAGGCTGGCCCTGAGCTCAGCCTCAAACTCACATCACAATCCTCCTGCCTCTGCCTCCCGAGTGCTGGGATTACAGGCGTGAGCCACCACGCCCGGCACTGTGGTGTGTGGTACTGGTTGCTGCTGGGTGTGGGTCCCAGTATTGTATGTGGTTACCGGGGAATCGAACCCGGGCCCTTGCGCTTGCAAGACAGGCGCCGGCACCACTGAGCTAACTCCCCGGCCCTCCCATCACATTTTTATAATGAGAAATATTTGTTTAAAAAAATGGGTAAGAGATGGTTGTAGAGAACTGAGCTCAGATTTCTTCAAGGCCGTTTTTCTTCAGCAGATAGCTGTCTGTCTGTCAGTGAGGCACAGCGCCTGTCTGGGCGCCAGGCTGGAGGCAGGCACGTCGGGATGCGGCGGTCAGCGGCGGTCAGCGGCGGGACTGACACGGACGCTGGGCCCGGCAGTGGCCCCCAGCCTCCGCCGGCGCGGCCAGAGCTGGGCCTCCCAGGGGAAGAGCACGCTGGCAGCTGGGGGAGTGCGGGTTCGGGCGTTCGCGGAGCTTGTTGGCACGACTGCCGTGGCACATCCATCTCCGAGTCAGGGAGCTCCAGCCGGAGCAGGCCTGGCCTCCCTTGCGATCTTCTTGGAGCTGTTAGTCTTTCATGACGGACGAGAAAGGTCGGGAGTTGTGGTTGGTGGCACTGACAGGCAGAAGATGCACTTGTCTTAGAAACGCTGGGTGCCTCACTGTCGGCATGTCAGAAAGCCGGTTTAGCTCGTCCAGAGGCCGCCAAGGTTTGTTTTATTTTTGTTACATGTATTTTGTCTGTTTTGAGGCGGAGTCCGGCTGTGTAGTTCACTGGCTTCTAACTTGGAGCAGCTTCCTGCCCCGCCCTGGCTGGACGGTGGAATCGGGTCAGAGCAGCCTGTGTCACAGCTCAGCACTGACGTGTGTGGAAAGCGCCTCAGCCGGCCAGTGCCCTAGCGAGGCAGGAGCTCTGATCGTGGCGGAGTTGCTCAGCTGTGCGCATGCGCCTGTGGTCTGATCTTGGCGGAGGTGCTCAGCTGTGCGCATGCGCCTGTGGTCTGCTCTTGGCGGAGTTGCTCAGCTGTGCGCATGCGCCTGTGGTTTGACGCGCCCTGACGGACGCACCTGGGGAACCTCCTCAGCGCGTGTGGCCATCACCCAGAGTCCGTCCTCCGGCCGTTACTGTCGGTGTGCATCTTAAAAATGTGGCTTCTTTTAGCACGTTTCGAGGCCCATTTGTGTTTAGCATGTAGCTGTAGTTCTTCTGTTGCTGAGCAAGAACTTTGACAGATTTACTATACCTTAAAATAAATTTGGAATAATTTCATATTCCTCTAATATCCAATCAGTTACTAAATCTCTCCCTTTCCCCATAAGTGTATTTGATAGTTGGTTTGCCAGATCAGGATCCATAGAAGCGTTAATAGGGTAGAAAACGCTTTGAAAAAAATCACCTTTTATTTCTTGTTCTCCTCCTAAGTTACTTTCTTATTATCTTAGGTAATGATCCGATTGTAATTATGCAAAAAAGATGGGAAGAAACATTTTTGCCTAATCTTCCGTGCACTGGCGCAGCTGCTAATGTCTGGTGACCTGATGGAGGATAACAGAACTGCCATTGTGGTGGGGACGGACTCAGGCGCTGCGGCTTGGGGAGGGAGCTCCCCCAGAGGGAAGTGTGCTTCCGGGACGGGACTGCGCTCGCGACTTCTTCCCGGCGGGGCACAGGGCATGCGCACTCGCTTCCTGTTTTTCTTCGCAGAGGCCTGGCCCTGGAATTCCCCTTTGCTCATGATTTCTATTTCATGTCTGTCTTGAATCCTAACACTACAAACCAGAACAATTACACATCCTTTTTTATATAGCCCCTTAAAAAGTTTAGCTTTCTGTTTATCGGGTTTTGAAATAGGGTCTCCCTCCGAGGCCCAGACTGGTCTTGAACTTAGGAACCTTCTTCCTCGGAGCTGGAGTAGCTGGGGTCACAGGTGTGCCCCCGACACGGGCAGGGCGGCGAGCTTGTGGCCGCTGCCGGTAAGCCCGACTCGCGCAGCGGCGGAGGCGGCGGGGAGAGCGGCGGTGCCGGCGCCGGGCGATGACGTCAAGAGCCGCGACTCGCCCCGGGTTCGCGCTGCGGGTGGGTCAGTGCGCTCTTCTCCACGAGGGTCGCCGCCACTCTGCTAGACCCGGCAGAATGCTGCTCACTGTAACCGTCCAACACCTCTTGGTCTACTGCTTTCCACTTTGAGCTCAGTTATGGCCTCCGCAGCCTGTCTTGTATCTTTAGCTGCCATGGAGTAGTTTATTTTCCATTGTTCTAGGGAAGAGTTGGGTCCTTACCTTGTTTACAGACCCGGTGTGTGCGTGCGCGCGCTTCTTTCCACTCCTGCACAGCCATGCTGTCTGGTCCACAGGCAGAGAAGAGTCCAACGCTTCTACTTTTATGTCTCAAAACTGAGATGAAATGAGGGTGGCACGAAAATACTTCCCAGTACCGTGGTCTACTCGCAACTCTGAACTGTTGTACATTCTGGGTTTTTTTAAAAAAAAGCGTTCAGGTTTGCTACCCAGTAGGTCGTTGTAGAAGGAAGCTGGAGTCTCCTGTCCTTTGGTTTTCAGTGAGTCGCCTGTGGAACCTGGGTGCCCACTTGGCCTGACACATCCCCAGAAAGCGCTGGGTGTGCTGCAGTGGGCGGGGCGAGTTGTGGGCAGGGGTGCAGTTGGAGTGAGTGGCTGTGGAGGCCTTGGGAAGAGCCCTTGGAGCTTGTCGGGAGAACTGATGTCCTCTGATGGGGAGGGTACACGAGGTGTGCCTGGACAAACAGCTATCCGGGCGAATTTAGTGGGAAAGGCCCCCCATCTTTTACTGCTTTAATCCTAAAGAGAACGTAGCATCATCTCATAAGGCTCTGTAACCCCAGCACTCAGGCGGCCGTGGATCCTGCAAATGCAAGGCTGAATCTGGGCTAGCTACATAGTTTAAGGCAACCCAGCACTCTGAATTGTTCTTTGTTGCTGAGCGGAGTGGGTGGAAAGATTACAGTCGGTGCCATGTGAGACTTGGTGGGGAGCAGGGCACCAAAAGATGTGTTAAATCTTTTACCAGCAGCTCTAAGGACTTGAAGTAACTGAATTTTAGCGTTTAGTGTTTTTTTCCCAAGTATGTAACAATTATAAACATTAGTCTGTAAGGCTATAGTGTGTGTAGACAAGCATATTCTTTTTATTAGCATATGTTGCAGTACATGATTCACATTCCTTTTGGGGAGTTGGTACATGTGTTTCTTGTTTTCATTCCCAGCTATTCTCGTCCCTTTTGCAAAAGATCTAGCTCCCCACTTTCTATTTTGGATTTCTCATATAAGAGAAACCATGTGGTATGACACCGATTCCTATAGTACTTCACTATGTATCAGCTCATCTGATACAGGCCACTTCCAAGTTTTTTAGCTGCCCTGTTGTATTGCCATAAACATTGGTGTGCATATACTGTCTCCGTAAGAGGTTGTCTTCAACTTTCCTGAGTATACCTAGAAGGGGAACACTGCACCAATGCAATTCCTGTTTTTAGTTTTAGCTTTTTGGGGAACCTCCATTCCGATTTCCTTAAGGGTTGTATTAGCGTCCATTCCTATCACTGTAGGGGATTCCTTCTTCCCTCAGGCATTCATTACTTAATTCTTGATAGCAGCTCTTCTTGCTCTAGTAAAATGGAATCTCAGTGTTTTAATTGTTTTTCTTTAGTGACCAGAGATACTGAAGAAGTCTATTTCAGTTGCCCATTGTTTTTGACTGGGTCTGATTATTTTGAATTGTAAATATTAGTCTTCTTTCTGAAGATTTTTTTTCACATGGTGCAGAATCTTTGATATGAAACTATGGTTCTGTTCAGAAGTACTTGCCAAGACCTGTGTCTTTGAGAGTTTTATCTAATTTATCTTCTAGCAAAAAAATGTTTAACATTTACGCTTTTAACAGGTCGCCAGTGGCAGTAAACGTGCAGGAGCGGTGCCATCTGGCGATGGGCACCACGGGTGGTGCGGCAGCCAGGCACGTGCTGCCAGCAGCTTGAGCCCTGCCGGAGCCAGACATACAGATCACTGTTGTGTTGAGTCTTTGGAGTTTAGTTTAGGACACTGTGAGAAGAGTGGGTCTAGATCTGCATCTTCATGTCCTGGCCAGTTTCCCCCGCCCCACGTGTTAAGGAAGCTGTCTCTCCTCCAGCATGTATTGGGGACAGCGAATGTGCCCGGGGTTGCTTCTGGACCCTGTATCTGTCCCCTGATCTGTATGGCTCTGTGCCATTTTATTACTGTAGCACTGTGTTGCACTTCTGGGATTTTTGACTCTGAGGTGTCACGGAGAAGTTCTCCACCGATTGTGGCTATTTGTGATTCTCTTTGACTCACTTAACCTGTATGTTAAATTGTTTTCCCATACTTTGAAATCTTCCTACTATTTCTGTAAATAGGTTTTCAGTGCCATTTGTGCAGTCTTCTGATTTCTCACTAAATCCCAGTTAACCTTGGATGAGGCTGCTGTGTCACCTAGCGGTGCTGGATCCGTCTCCCACATCGTCTGGTGGGTCGGAGGTGGTGACCTGCAGCAGTCCTGCTGTCTGGTCCCGACACCCTGACCTCACACCGGTCAGTCCTGCCCACACTTAAAGTAGAATTTTTATCTCCTACCTTTCTGTTTGGCCCTCTCTCATGGCTTCTAATTCTTTCCTACACTGGTCTTTCATGCTTTGTATCATTTTATTTAGCTCAGCGAGCTTTTTATTAGTTCTTTTGTGAGCTGACCGGGCATTTTGTTTGTCAAGTTCATTAACTGTTTTGAGCAACTTGCTGATCTGGGCCTACTTCCGATCACCGATGCTTCGGTGGTAGATCTGGAGGCATTGTGTTGCCTCATCTTACACTTCCTGTGAGGGGGCTCGTGGCCTGGTACCGCAGGAGTGCTGCTGCGTGGGGACAACTTAGCTCCAGGATCGACACATGCACTAACACGCTAGATGGGGCTGTAACTTGTGCGTCTCACTGCTCACTCTGATTCCACCTTGGGCTGATGACGCGGTGCGGTACCCCCACGTGGTTCAGGCTGCCGCCGACGTGTTTGGTTGAGGGGTGAGTACAGACCCACTGGCCCAGCACTCAGTTGCTTATGACACAGAGGTACCAGCTGTGCACATCCAGAGAACACATTAATAGCAATTGTGCCCCTTTGTCAGTAGCAGGAAAATGGTGTCAAAGACAAACTTGAGGGGCTGGGGCGGATAGCTCAGTGGTGCCCACCTCCCTGGCAAGTGGAAGGTCCTGAGTCCAGTCCCTGTCTCTGGAAAAGGAAAAAAAAGACAAAGCAGGTATTAACTTACTGTTTTCGCTGCTGAGACAAAACCTCCACAAGTTAGAGGAGGAGGAAAGGTTTGGAAAGATTCATTGCAGTCTGCTAAGATTAGGTGAGTAAATTTAAGTAATAACCATCAAAATATAATCAGTGTCAGACTCAGAACACACATTCATCTTTTTTTTAAAAAATAAGTTTGATATTTAAAAACTTGTTATAATACCCATGAGGTTGTGTGCTAATGATCAGTGCATGTGCACACTGGATCAGATTAAAATCCTCAAAGGTCATTTCTTCATAACAGACTTGGAAAACCATTTATCCTAGTTTTGATGTCTCTGTCTTAAAGGTGTGAGTAGGTATTCAGGCCATTGTAGGAGAGGTTCCCGCCCAAGCTGTGTTGCACTGCTGGCAATGAAAAAACAAGTGGAGGACCGAAGCCTGGCCAAATTAAATTATGTTACAGAGTAATTATTTTGCTGATCCCATCTTGTGTAAATACTTCCCTTGGGGATTTCGTAAGAGGTAATTTTGGCGGCCTAAGGCATTTTTGTATCAGGCATCCTTATTTCTAGAGTCCCTTATTCATAGTATACAAATAGCTTTTTTGTTAATGACATTTTAAAAAATACTTTATTCCTCATGTTTTAGAAAAGGCGGCGACGGATTGACCGAAGTATGATTGGAGAGCCAACCAACTTTGTACACACGGCTCACGTAGGGTCGGGAGACCTGTTCAGCGGAATGAATTCTGTAAGTATGCGGAGATGGGTCCGCTGAACCGAGCTGTCAGGCCCACCCTTCGCCTTGGTACCTACTGCTGTCAGTGCATCGGTAGCTCAACCTGTAAGCCACACTGGTGACACAGTGTCCCGTATTGTAAATCCAGGATGTGTGGAGGTCACACACAAACACGGCACCATTCTGTCAGGGGCTGAAGCGCCCGGGGATTCTGTCGTCCACCAGGGACCTTGCATGAGTGCCCGAGAGCAAGGGGTGACTGTTGCTGAGACCAGATTCCCAGCACACAACTGCAAAGGTTTCGGTCTGTGAGCGGCTGATGTAGGACAGAAGCGCTGTGGCACAGGGCCTGATGCGCAGGCTGCCCACCTGTGGCAGTCAGGAACAGCCACTGCACCTGAACACGATCTTTGATTGGCGCAGTGATGTATTAGTTTCTTGTACTGAAGTTCCTCTAACTGCCTTATCCCTGCATGAACACATGAAAGGATTTGAGTTCAGAGTGGAGGCCAGTAACCTCCACTCCCCTACCAAAAGGACTTCAGGTCTGCCCTTACTCAGCCCCCGCCCCGTCGGGAGAAGACTTTCTCTGGCTGTGGGGATGAACCAGGAAAATGCCACTTACCCTGAGCAGGTGCTCTACGAACTACAGCCCCAGCTTTTCTTCTTTAACAAATTTCATTTTGAAACAGTTGCTAAGGAACTTAAATAATCGCCTGCCTCAGCTTCCAGTGGCTGGGATACAGACAGGTCTGTTGATCTGCTTTTTATCTCAGGTTTGTTTGCTCATCTTCTACATTTTTATTGGATTTACGTTATAAAATAAGAGCTTATTAGAATCGAGTCTAATATCAATTCTCATGCACATACCTCTTTGTGCAAGGCAGCAAAACTGTGAGCGCCTTTAGTGATTTCAGAATAGAACAATCGGTGTAAATCCCAAGAGAAAACCAGGAGGCAGGCTGGACAGAGACGCTCCCGGAGGTACGGCTCAGTCTCACTGGGCCTTCTGCACACACCTGGGCAACACGGACCTCGCCTGGTGACCCTTGTATTTGTAGTAAGTACGTGGAGGCTGAGACAGGACGACTGCGCAAGTTTGAGGCTGGGCTGCATGCGTCCATAGCCAGCCAACCCAAAATTCTAGTTCATAGCATTTAACCTTTTAAATCTGGCTTATGTACATTTCAAGATATCCCTGGCATTTTTTCCTCCTAACAACTCACCTCCTCGGCTTGCTGTAACCCAGGGGGGACGGGACGGCCGTGTGGCTTCTCCTGCAGCGCAGCTCCTGGGCCTTCTCGGACCCCTCGGAGGGTCCCAGCTCTGCAGCTTCCACACGTGGCTGTCCCTGAGGCAGCTCAGACAACACCTGAGTTCTTGCTGGTAGGAAGGTCTTTCCGTGGATCTCGCTGTGAGACAGAGCAGTAAGTATCAGAACGTGGTCTCACGCAGGTGAAGCTGCTTCTGCCCAGAGAGAGGGGGAGTGAGCCAGCCACAGAGCTGTACTCCTTCACCCCAGAAGAGCTCGGTGAGCCTCTGAATAACATGGCCCCAGTGTAGTACAGTACTGCACATTCCCCTGACAGTGCTGCATTCAGTCCTTGGACGGAATTTTTTTTAGGGTTTTTGAGACAGAGTCTCGCTTTTGTGGTTTAAGCTGGCCCTGAGCTCAGCCTCCAACTCACATCACAGCAATCCTCCTGCCTCTGCCTCCCGAGTGCTGGGAT
>PVIR01034769.1:0-16924 GCA_004026965.1 Petromus typicus | reverse complement strand
AACTATGGACATAGAGATTTATGTTCCCACATTAGAAAATTCTATACTGTTGTTAAATTTTATTGCATAACTACTACATGCCAATGAGAATATACTCCTAAGTTTGGTACATGTAGAAATAAAATGCATCGTACTTACCAAGACTTCAAGCTAGAAGGCAGAAAGATAAATTCACAATTACTCATATAATTATCATGCTATTTAATGTGATGATATGGATTGGCACATATGTGAAGGCACATACTCTAGGTAGAATACAACTTCACAACAGATAGCATCAAAGGAATAATGCACATACAAGATAATAGGTAGCTTAATATCACAAGAGACATAGTAGGTATAGGTGGAGCATATTTCATTTTATTTAAAAATCAGTGAAGATGGTTCCTAAAACACTGGACAAAAAATAAAAATCAAAATCAGCAGCATCTTATACAGGGTTGTTAGGATGAGACCAGCGTTAAGAGATAGAAATTTAGTGTATCCAGAGCACAGAGTATGTTTTGAAGGAAAGAAATGTATGCAGAATTATAAGTAGAGAAAATTAAGTTTTGTGAACCTAGTCACTTTTCTTGTTGCCAAGACAAAATAATCAACACCCAAAGTTAAAAGTGAAAAAGATGAAAATGGAGCTTATATTTAGGGGAGAGAGGCAGAATGTAGGGGAGGAGAATGGGGAAAAAAAAGAATCAAGATATATCCTGTATAGGTACAAATTCCCAGTGAAGAATATGATCATAATGTACTAATAAACTCAATTTTCAAAAAAAAGAAAAATTTTTTTCAACTCACAGTTTTTGGAGTTTTCAGTCAGCAGTCCACTAGTCTTAGCCAGGGTGGAGTAATAGAAGAGTAACCATCCATGGCAAAGAAGGTGGGAGACGCTGAGCTATGGCAGTAGCAGAAGCAGCAGCGATATTTGCTCTTCCTTGTCCCTCTTAGAGCCCATCCATGCTCTAAGCCTATTGAGTAGCACAACCCACAGCGAGAGTAGCACACCCTGAATCCGGCTTCCCCCAGGCTAGACTCAGCTGCCTCTACAAAGCCCCACCGACAATGGCATGAGACTTTAGGAAGACATCAAGATGCAAGCTATAGTGTGAACCTTTGGGCCATATAAAAGTGCATAAGTTACTTCAACTAGCTTTATAATAATAGCATCAAGATGGGCATAGTCATCAGTTCAAAAATGAAGAGATCGAGATTTGGAGCACTTATTGCTTGATTTAGTTCAAATCAGTAGTAAATAAAAAGAAAAAGAAAAACAGAGTTTGAAACAATGAGGACTAGATTCCTTTCAGCACAACATATGGTCTTGAGGGAAAGTGAGATGAGATCAAAACACAAAAGTACCTCTTGTGAACTGTAACTCTATTGGCTCCCTGCTTAGTAATAAACCTCGCAGTGTACTGCCCATTGTAGGAATTTAAGAAGCATTATTCAGATTTTTCACATTATTTCACCTCATTAATCACAGATAAAAACAAAGTGCAAGTCAAAACTATTTTCCCTTTGTAAATGTTATGTTTAATTTTAAGTTGATTAATTTGGGAGGATTAGTAAATCCTCTTGCCTATCTGGGTGGGTCCCAGAACTTGGGATCTGTACAGTACCTGGTCTCGGGCATCTTCCCCTGCTGCTCCTCAGCCACCGTGAGCTGAGCGCTCTGCTCCGTCACACCCTTGTGCCTCAATGTTTCTGCTGTGGACTGAGCTATCACTGAATCCTGAAACCACAACCAAACTCATCCTTTCCTCCCTTAAGCGGTAAATGTGGGTTATTTCTCCCAGCAGCAGCAACCTTTTCCCCTACCAGAACCAGAATTAAGTGTCAGCACCTCTGTTTTGAAGCTTACCATAGGATAGAGGAGGGGTAGTCCTATATTTTGCCATAATTTGCTAAATCCAAGGGCAAATGTAACATTAGCCATTCTTGTTAATTCAGTATAATCACTTAACATTACTATTTTATTGATAGGAAAATAGAAATATTACATGAATTTGAGGCTTTTACAAATGTCCTTAAATTAGCAAAATGTACAGATGCTTTTTTTTTTTTTTTTTGAAATCTTGTGGAGCCTTAATCACGAAGATTAAATGAATGATGCATGAGCAGGACAAGTGTGGTGTCTGGCACAGCTCAGTGAATGTGTCCTAGCTCATTTATTCATTCATGCATATAATTCAATTACATCCCATTAATTGAAACAAATCAGCTATGGGAGATAGTTTAGATATCAAAATATTCTCCAAGACATTCGCTGCATGAATTCATCACTTCGCAATGTGTAGATTTATTTTCAAACAATATTATATAATGAAATTTGTTACAAGACAGTTATTTCTTTCTGACTTGCCTTGTAATAACAACATTATGCAGATGCTAAGATAGACTTGACAAGTTTAACTAAGCCCTTTGCTCTTCAGATATATAACTAGTTAACTTTTATTATATATATTTGTTTTATATCTACTTATTTACATATGTATATTTCTTCTGAGTATTTTGATAGCTAGTAACCATTCTCAAAAGCACTGTTGAGAACCAATAGAGATATTATGCCTAAAAATAACTTTAAAATGATAAATGTAACATATAGTTTCAGTCAAAAAACTGATCTTGCTAAAATGTTGTTTAAGAGTAAGTTTCCCCAAAACAAAATCATAATGGTTAACGTTATGCTCATAGTTCACTAAAGAGAAACCCAATAAAAAGAAAGAGAAATGACACTTCTGTGCATAGGAAACAAAGTCCAGGCAAAGACACACAGTCTGTGGGAGTTTAAGCTCAGTGTGATCCCACACGGACCACATGGGAAGCAGCCACAGTGCTGTCTGCATTTGAGGTCAAGTATGGGACGTCATTTCCTTCATCCCTTAGTCATGGACCTCCAAGCTGCAGACTTCCAGGGATTCAGGAAAGAGAAGTCAGCCAGCTCAGGGCAGCTGCTAAGGTGCAGTCCTCAGACCAGAAGAATTGGATATCATATGATGACTTCCTAAAAATATGAAGTCTTGTGCCTCAGCACAGATCTACTTAAAACTCTGGGGAAAAACTAAGAGTCTGGGGACCAATACACTCTCCCCATGATTCTGACACACCCTCCCACTGGCTGAGAATGATTCTCCAGTGAATAAAACTGAGCCCTTAAAAGCCCATCCTCAGAAGTCTGAGTCACAGCTCAGCAGTCTGGTGAAGGGTATCCAGAGTCCACAGTATTTGTTAAAATCTTTCACTGTATCACAGCACATCATCTCTTTGTGAATTGTGCTGGTAGCTTCTGGAGACCAGGTACTTTAATATTTGTCCTATTAGAAAATAGTAGAGAATATATCCTGGACACCCTAATAACTTGCCTACCACCCTGCCAAGCCTGCTGTCTCTCTCATCATCCCTCCTTCCTTCTGAGGACTGATTTCCTGAGGGTGAATTTTTCAAATACAAACCAAATAGTCCAGAATCCAGATCTCAGCTTCCTTCTTCGTGGTTCTCCTCCTCCATCCCCATACATCTGTCCTGACCACCTCTGTACCAGGGCTCAGACATTTAAAAACAGCCCCTTTTCACGGAGGCCACTTATGCCATTCTAAACAGCTAACTCTAAATCTGGGTGCTTTGCCTTGACTGCTTCCTTCCACTAGACACAACACAGGCCCTCAAGTTTCTCTCTGGCCAGGTCCTCCTGACCAGCCCTCAGTGCCCCGTGTGGCCCCTGTGGTATGGCAGCTTCATACTTTGAAGATTTCTGTTCACTTTTTTAAGGCATTTGTTCCCAGATGCATCACCAGATGCACCAGATGATATGCCATGTTCTAGTGTCTCCTCATCACAGTCTACCCATAACAGTGACCATGGGATCGATATGGCATGAGAACTTGTATCACACTGTCCATGGCTCTGTCTGGCAATTCATTTCCACTGATCTGGAGTCAAAGTCCAATTTGGGGATGAACAAAAAGACTCCTAAAAGGTGGCATATGAAATTCTAGCTCATATAATTTTTTGACAAACAACCAGTGTTCGCCACATAAACAGAGGCAATATTTGAATTTTTTGTGCAAAACTTGACCTGGCATATAAAGACAAGCTGTGCTCTTTGCTGGAATTTAAACAATGCTTTTTTTTTGAAACATTATGGTATTGCTACAAACATTGCTTTCACATTCATGTGAACATGGTCATAATTTAAGACTGCAGTATGAATATCTTTCATTCAGACAAAATAACAACGCTAAGTAATTCATTCTTTGTTTTCATGATGAGACTATGTATGCCACAGCTGACACTTAAAGTGACAAATACTAATAAATACTAGACAAAATACCTATGGAAAAAGAATATAATCGTGTAGCAAATACTTTCCTTGCAGTAAGAAATCTATCATGCCCTCTTTGGCACTGATTTTCATTGAGCATTTCTTTAAATTGCTCAGAGTCAGAAGCATTGCTGGTTCTTGTTCTTGAATGTTTGTTTCAATTTTCGGTGAAGATTTATTTATCAAGAATTTAAACTCAAAAATGTGAACACAATCCCAGTTCCAATGACCTCGTCCTTCAGGTATTCTCTGGTGTACCAACTGTGAAAACTGTAGGAGATACATTTATCTTCATCATGTGTATTTGATAGCAGTTATTGAATTTTTAAAATTAAATAGTTTGAAGATTATTTTAGAGTCCAAAATTTTCTGCCAAATTTTTTATCTCATGAGTGATTTATCTGTGCCTCCAGATCATCAGAGGCTATAAAATAGGGCTCAAATGACTCCCTCTACCTCTCGTGTGTGTTTGTGTGTGTGTGTGTCTTTCCATGTATATTTATTTATACATTCTAAAAAAAAATCTCACAGACATTGCAGTTCACTGTGCACAGATGCTGAAACTCCTCTGTGTATAACATGGACAAAGGCTAGACAGTCTCAGTAGCAAAAGCTGTGGAGGACTCTGCTATCAAACTCTGTTGTGAAATACAAATTATGAATTAGAGTTTCACTTACTTGAGGGTTATGAATCACCACCACTGATTTTTTTTTTGAAATTTTATCCTACTTCTGATTTTAGCAGGACAGTGGAAAAATAACATCTGATATTTACAAAGTCATTATCTTAGTTTTCAACATGGAGGAACAAGAGTGTTGCTCACTCTGATGATATAAAGTGTGTTCTATCTAAGCCACATAATTGGCTTAATTGATACCAGCAGAAAAAAAAGAACAACAGATACAATTAAAAATGCACCATATCTAAATGAGTTAATTTCCTCCATCTTACAAACATTTTTAAGCTGTTATAAATTTTTAAGCTGTTGTACATTTTTAAGTTGCTGTAATAGGATGTTGAAAGAGGGAATAATTCTCTGGGGAAAAAAAGAAAGAAAAGTAGGTGTTTTTAAACATTGGAATAAGGTGGGCAGAAAGCACCACAGGGCTTTGGAGATACAGCTGTCAGTGGGTCTTGGCTGTCTGTGCGGGGTGACAACTGATAACTGAATTATCAAAGTCAGCCTTCGGCTCTCCCACAGAAATTGAAATGTGGGCCCTCTGTCCCTCTCTCTCCCTGTTTGTAAAGCTGTTTTTAGTTTTCCTTCCCTGTCTGTGATGTGTAATAGTTACATTCATGGAGTGATTGTCCCACATACATACATCGTCTTATTCATGTTTACCTGGCTTTCCCCTCTTAGCCCTTCCTTTTTCCACGTCCAGATCCCCTGCCCATCTCCACAGAGTTTACCTTCCTTTTCTCTCTTTCTCTTGCTTTTGGAATTATGTATAGTTTTTGTTTCTCATATAAGAGGAATCATCTGACAGTAAACTTTGTGTCTCCGGATTGTTCAGCTTAGCACTACGTGCTCAAATGCATTCATTTTCCTACAAATTACTCAAATTTATTCTTCTTTGGGGTGAGTAGTTCCCTTCTACGTCGTCTACTTCTTGATGACTGTGTCAAGGAGGGGCCTTCGCACCCACGACGAAGGCACTCCTGGGCTGTGGATACACAGGATCTCTGGGATTCCAGCTTCAGGGAGTGGCTGGGGTGGAGCTACACCTGGTGTTTGCAAGGCCCTGGTTTAGATCCACAGCCTGATAATAACGACATCGCATGGAGGCACAAGAAAGAATTTACTACTGAAAATTTTCTTTGTTTTGTAAATGAATCCTTAGGAAAGGAAGCTGGAACTTGTGGTCAGGAAAAGGCCTTTCTGAAGTTTACTAACTTAGAGGGCAGTATGAAGACCACATGAATCATGTTTAAATTTCTACAGAATTGTGTTTACAAGGAAACAATGGTGTGAACCCCGCCTGTCAATGTATTCCAAACATATTTTAGGTAAAGACAATCAATATAATTACCTGTCTGTGTAACAAACTTATAAGTGCTGCTTACTAACTGATGTCTTTGAAGTGGTTTCCTATTGGATTGCCCAAACACATAATCTTAAGAAAAACATACGTATGTAAATATTTTATAAATAAAATCAATATTAAAGATTGTAAAATTCTTCGCTATTTAAGACCTCAGAAAGGAAGTTGCAGATATTTATAGAATACTATAAAATTAAATGTCTTATTAAAATTTATTTTATACTGAAAAAGATCTGAAATTTCACTGGTATTCTGGGGTCATTTTATTCCTCGATTTCAATGTGAGGGAGTTTTACAGTTTTTTGAACTAGACCTTTCTGTGCACACTTTTCTGACTATGTGTCACATTTCAATGTATATATTTTTCTATATAACTGTTTTACTTCAATAAAAATATATGGAAATGACACAGTATTAGATTTATAGACCCTGGACTATACCTTCACATCAACTTGCTTACTTCTGTGCGTTTGGGGTTTTGGATCTAGAGTATAATAACATTAACCTGATTTATTTGCTATATAAATCAAAAAGGATCATTCGTGAAAAGTGTTTATGTAAAGTTATGTTAAGTAAGTGATTATATATATATTGTTATTTATAACATTAACAATATTATAATTAATATTATAAATTTATATGTTGACGCTTAGAACATTTTATTTATAATTAATTAGTAGTTTATATGACCTGTGGAAAATTATTAGCATGCTCTATACATTGGTTGGTAAACAGAAAAATCATTAGAAAATATATAAGTGATATCTCAGTGCATGAACTTGATTGTTCAGTTCTGGTCACAAGCCACGTAGGAGGAGAACTGAGTCCAATTTTCTCATAAGATCAGTATTGGACCTGGTCATTGAATTTGATTACATGGAAAGAACGAAGTTCATGATCTGAGGTACCACTACATAGATAGATAGAGCTACGGACATAACTATGCAGAGGGATAAGGATGTAGATATGTAAATAACTCTGAAGGGGACTGACTAGAAAGGGTCACAGGATCACTGTGGGATGTCCTGACAGCTGTGCGCTGGAGAGCCAGGGGACACAGTAGTTGCTCAGGACAAGAAGTTGGAAGGTACAGAATAGGAGGGACAGGACTAAGCACACGGCAACAGTCGGGAGTGGAAGGTGGGGAAGCCCCCGGAGCGCCTTTGTGGAGAGTCCCGATCGGAAGGCTAAAGACACCGGAGTCTAATGCCTACAAATGATGGCAGCAGCGAAAGCTGCACCGAAGTAAACACAACGAAGCTTCTCGAGTACAGACTGCCTTCCTCCTTCTTTGCTGTGCATTCTGTCTGGAGTACAAGCCTACGGGGTGGTGCATCCACCAGCGGGAAGAGACACTTTGAGTCTCTGACCTGTACAGTTGTGTCTGGAAGCACCTCACAGACATGGGCAGAAATGCACCCTACCATCTTGCTGGTGCTTCTTAATCCAGTCAACCTGACAATCACAGCTCCAGGCCACTCTGGGCTAGTGCGCTGCCACTGTAACCAGTGCCTGGCATAACCAGCTCCCACAGAGGAAAGACTCACTCAGGGTAGGAGGGGTCTGTCCATGATCAGCTGGCTGCAGGGCTTCTGGGCAGGGGAGGAGCACATCGGAGCAGCACTGTGTCTGATAAAACTCAACCTTCATCTGTGGCCAGGGAGCGGAAAGAGACTCTAAGTGGCTGTCTGCATGTTGTGCTAGACGCTTTTCCAACATTCGCCTTCGTAATTAGCTTCACAATTAGCCTGTGACTCTCAATCTAAGAATTTGTCGACTGTAGAACAAGGATGTAGCTTCAGCCAGAGGTTAAAGGCCTGAGCACTCTTGCAGGGTCCCTGGGCTGAGTGTGCATTGAAAGCCTGAGGAAACTGGAATCTGATGTCTGCAGGAGACGCCAGCAGAGATGCATCCACTGAAGCAGAACCGAGCTCACAAGCACAGGCTGACCTCCCTCTTCCTCCTTTTTCATTCGACTGGGCCCACAAGCCTGTTGGATACAGCCATTCATGACTGCTGTGGCCCCAGCTTGCTGGCCCTCATGTCAATCACCGCTGTAAATATCCTCACAGACATAAGTGTGCCTCCTTAATCTGTCAGTTAAGTCAGGTTGACCACTAACCTTAACCTTCACAATCCTCTGTGTTATTTTTCAAACATCTGAATTTTACATATATATAAAACCACATTATAAATAGTATCATGGTTTTGCTTGATGTTTTAAAATGAGCAAAGTTAGAAAAAATGTTTTTGTTACATCTAGTCTTAATTTGTCATTACTTAGCACTTTTCTTGCATATATCAAAGGGTTTATCTGGAATACAACTCTTTCGGCCCAAAGAGTTTCTCTTAAAGACTCTTATAGTTCTTTTCATTTGCACAGTGTTTTTTGCCTAATAGTCTTTATGTTGCCTTCATTTCTAATATTTTGAAGAGATAGGCTTTTACATTGAAAGTTAATTTCTCCTTTTTTTCAGTGCTTTATGTCTGGTCTACATAGTTCTGATAAAAATCCAATGTCATAACAGGTGTGATGGTATTTTCTTCATCTCTTTTGTGCTATATTTTGAAAATTTTAACTGACATAAATTCAAGTTTATTGATCCTTCAGTCTTCTCTGTTCTTCTGCTCATCCCACTGAGGGAATTCTCATTGTGGTCAATGATATGATATGTGATGCCTTTATTTCTAGTATTTTCCTTGGACTTTTTTCTATAGTTTTAATCTCTGTTACATTTTCTAAGTGTTCATAGGTGCTTATTGGACATTCATGAAGGATTTATGGCCATTCCCCATAAATCCTTTAACATAGGAATCATAATTATTCCAAAGCTTTCTCTTTTAAAAAATTTATTAGTTTGTTGGTACATTTTAGATACACATTATGATCCCATCCTCCATACACCCCCAACTCCCTACATACATAAGCTTTGTTTCCATTTTTTATTTTTACCATCAAACTTTTTCTTTACCTTCTTCATTTTCCCCTAACTCCTTTTCCTTTTCCCACTGAACATTTTCTTCCTATTTTTCAATACTTATAACACATTCTGGACATCGTTTACAACTTTAGTTTCTCCTCCAGAGAAATAATATGATATTTACACATCTAATTCCTCCCTCTTTCTTTCTCTCTTTCTTTCTTGCTTGCTTGCTTTCCTTCTTTCTTTCCTTCCTTCTTTTTGAGACAAGGTCTCACTTCGTAGTTCAGATTTTCCCTGAGCTCACTATCTAGCCCAGATGAGCCTGGAACTCACAGCAATCCTCCTGCCTCTGCCTGCTGAGTGCTGAGATTACAGGCATGAGTCACCACGCCCAACACTGTTGTATGAGATTACTGAGGACTGATCACAGGTCCTTGCATTTGCAAGGTAGGTGCTGGAACCACTGAGCTAAATCCCTGGCCCACTATTTATTTATTTTTTTATGAGTATGTCCTCAAAGTACATCCATTTATATTTATATGTTTCTAATTTATCATTCCATAGGCTAAGTAATACTGCTATATACGGATATATAGCAGTATTATATATATATATACATATATATATACATATATATATACATATATACATATATATACATATATATATACACACATACACATATATATGTATATATACATATATATATGTGTATGTGTGTATATGTGAGTTTATATACCGTATATATGAGGTTTGACCTCAGCAGAGCCAGTAGCTTTTACTGTTCCAGTAGCTTTGTTTTAGTATAAGTTTTAAATAAACTGGTCAGTTGAGCTTGGCAGTGTGGTGCCCTGACTCACACCGTTCCAGTAGTGGATGCCCTATTTCTGGTTTTGGAGTGTATTTACTGTGTTAGATGAGTTTTTCCAACATTCACCATCATCATTAGCCTGCAGTAATTCTTTCAGTCCTGTGCTACAGATTGAGTCCTTGTCTCTCTGTCACTCTCTCTTTCTCTCTCCTTCTCTCTCTCAGTGTTAAACTGATGTTTCCTAATTATCCCTGCAGTCTGTCTGAGAAGCCCCTGCAAACCGCAGGGGGCAGACATGCCTGGCATTCGTGCCTTCTCTTCTTTTGGCGTCCAAACTGCGCTCTGTACGTGTGGTTTGACCTCAGCAGAGGACCAGTGTAGCTTTGGGGGCCAGCGCTCATTTCACACCTCTCCTTCAGGAGGATCTAGTTTAAATGTCTTTCTCAGAATAACAGACTTACTGTGCCTGTGTCCTGATAGGGAAAGTTCTGCTGTTCTTTCTCTAGCAGAGTAAGAACTTTCTTTGAAAGGAATATCCATGAAAAAGGAAAACTTTGGATCTTTCTTCTCCGTACCTGTCAACCACTCTTTAATCCTGTGACTATTTGATCTTCCTTGTTCAAGTCATTGTGATCGCCTGGTGAAGGCCCCCAAAGAAGAGCTAATGAACATGCTTTTTTTTTCCTGGGTTCCCACAGCTGTTTGAAACTTTGCCTTTAAAGCTGTCAGCATTCTAGCTGATTTCTTCTGAACTCCCTGCAGGACAGCCAGATCTCTGTTTTCTGTTGCATATGACATTGTGAGACACTGTTTCTTCTCTCAGAGTCTTGTTTTCTAAAAAATTTAATTCACTTGAGTAAACTCAAAGCAGCACCCTGATGGGCTCAAGAAAATATGAAAAATAACCATTATAATATAACATATTTTATTGTCATAACATATTTTATTGTCTTCAAAAACATAGTTAACCTGTGCTCTGAGGATATTTAGGATCTTAAAATGCAGACATTATCAAGCTTTATTTATAACAGCAATCATCACCACATACATACAACTTTGTTAATCAGTTGGATCTCAAAGTTAAATATTTTAAAAGTCAGGGGTAATGAAGAAAGTCTCATAAAAGACACGCATCAAATTGGCCTCACTTTTTACACTCACAATGTCCAAAGACAATTGAAAAATAACCAACATAATTAGATAAATTTAAGAATGTATAAGGTTCAACACAACAATTGGACATTCACAGACATGGAGGAACAAAGAATATAGCATCTACAAACTAAGTGTTAGGGAATTCTATTTAATTTTCTATTATTATTTATTGAACATTAAATCTATTGAAATAGAAAACTATGATAAAACTACAAATCAAAAATAATATAATTTAAAAGTATAAGAAGTATAAAGGATGGTGTAATCTATATTCATTATATACTCATCTATCCTAATAAAAGGTTAGTAAATTCTAAATTGAACATGAAATATTTGAAATAACACTCCATCAGTATTTTAATATTTTTCCACTTTAGAGATCTTTAATAAGAATTATTTTAAATAAGTTACACGTAGGTTTCACAAAATTTCTACTCACTGTAGTGACTAAGTTTCCAATCAGTGTGTCTGTGGTCAGTTTCCTTTAATGTTTGGAGAGACATTAATTAGTACAGAATTGAGCTGCGTATAGATGATGCAACTACAACCTTCCACTAGTAAGCGCTGATTTATGAATTTCATAAAATAAGTATAACTTTATCAAATTTAATTTATGCAATTAGTATTTAAGAGCCATCTGATTAAAGTCTTATTCAGGTGAATTTTTGGTTGGTGTTTCTTTGATATTTGTTTTTTAATCATTCCTCAAAGAAAGGGCTTTTATGTTATAGCTGTGGTGAATGGTATTGTTGTTGTGTTTTCTTAATGTATCTGAATTATTACTAGAAATTACTAATTTAGATGAACTAAAATTATTACTAATAGATGAACTAAAATCATAAGTTAATTCCCCCATACTCCTTAACTACTAAGAAGTACTTATCTAAACTGTGTCATATATGGAAATTAACAAACCCTCAAACAGTTTCTGTATAGGAACTTGACAATAATGTTATCATGTACTAGAATGAGTAATCAAGGCAAATCTATTTAATTTATTAACAGCATAGTTCATCAGGGAATCTATGATATTGAATTTATTTTCCTTAAGACATGAATATGAAAGATAGCAATGAAGCAAATATATTTGACAATGACACACTTCAACTGCAGTTCGTGTATTTGGACGGTATCCATCAGGTATTAACAGTGACAACTGTGAAATGCCATGGCATTTACTGTTTGTGTATGTCTTTTTAGTTCAGTTCACCATAAATTTGGAATGCAAAGGCTATTTTAGATGTTACTTTCAAGGATAAGATCAGATTTAGAGAAATAAATCACTGAGGGAAAGATAACAACCTATTATTGTTGGAGGACTGACTCACCTTCGGTGGGACTTTTAATGCTGGAAAAGTGAAGTGAAGTGTTGCCTTTCTCTCTTGACATAGGTAGTAATTTGTCAATAACTCAATTTTTGTTCATAAGCCATTGAGAAGGATCCAAGTCAAAACTGCACCCTAGCTCACCACTGCGTTGTATGGAGTCCATCATCTCCAGTTTTCACGACTTCCCAAGTTCAAAATCTTGTCTTTTGATTGAAACAGAAGCCTTCCCCTTTCCCTTTTACCCCATAACTCTTACACGCTCAGATCAGTTCCTTTTCAGGGATCTCCCAGGACTCCCTCAAACCACAGGCACGTTTGCTCTTTCAAGCCTTAAACACAGAGCCGGACCTCCTGGATTTGGTCCACACTCTTACTTAGTAGGTTGAGAACTGGGGAAAGGTACCTTAAAATTTTTCCATGCATAATAATAATAGTAGTAAATTCAACACTTGTAATAGGAAATAAGTGAGTTAATATGTCTTGTAGAAACAGTGCTGGGTGTGATAAGTCATAAAACAAGTAGTATTCTGTGGAAGAAATTTTTTTAAAACACTATTACTTAAATGAAGTAAGAATGTACATTTGCACTGATCTTAAAAGTCTGTTTTGAAAACTTTCACTTTGATAATTCATAAAAGAAACTTAAAATGGATGAAATATTGTGCTAATAAAGAAGTATCAAAAATGGAAAATACCTATATTCTCTCTACTCACTAAAGGTAAGGATTTGTTATGTGATCATCCAAGTATAAATTCACATATTGATGCATCTGGAATTTTCCAGAGTAGTGTATTATATGTAAATACCATCCTTAAGAATATTACTATCACTAAGAATAAATAGAGCATCAAAATTATAAATTATCAGTTTGAAGTTGATAATTTTATTAACTCAATAGCATATTTTAAAATTTTCCCACATATTATTACTTGGTTATTGAAACATATATGTCAGTACTATTCCTTCTTAATTTCACATGTTTGAAACCATCTCCTACAATTCATTCAGCTAACTTTTATTAAGACGGTAGCTTCTAACACTGTTGGTACTCAAAATAGGGCCAAGAAATGTACAAGGGCCTGAAATCTCTGAGGTTTATCTTCTGGGAGTGGAGATAGGGGAATTTGGAGTCACAAGGAGAAAGACCCCAAGGGAGAATCCACACAAAATAACAGCTCGGATTTTGAAGAATGTCCCAAAGGAATTAAACCTCAGCACCAGTAAGGCAAAGGAGAGTTCAGCATTCCTTGTGCTTATTAATTTTCCGCAACAGAAATGACAAGGAGGAGATTAGAAGAGGCGTTCTGGGCAGAGGTGACAGAAAATGCAAAAGTATTTGGCCTGGTGACTGAGATTCATAGGAAAGCAACATGGCCAAGACAAAGAGACAGCAACTAGCATGTCAAGTGACAGGGATGGCCAGGTCCTGAAATGAAGTTAGGTACAGATCATGGCAAAGATCTGAATTTTCTGAGTGCTCTGAAAACCTAGAGAGATCATTTTACACAGGGGTAACAGTCTTGAAGATATTTACCCAGGGGTAAAGTGTGTTTTTCAAGGGATTATCTTTGGCCTGCTATCAATAAAGGAGTTTTATTTGGAAAAAGTTCACTTAAATGGAGAATTCGGTAGCTCAGTGACTGATGGTGTCTTAGACCAGGGTGATGACAATGAAGAGGTAAATAAAAGTTTCAAATTTGGTGTGTACACTAGAGGTTGCCGTGACATGACTTCCAGTGTGTGTGTGTGTGTGTGTGTGTGTGTGTGTGTGTGTGTGTGTGTGTGTGTGTTGAAAGGAATGACAGTAAAAGGAAAATTACTAAGAATCAATGTAGTGTTCTTTAGGCTTGAGCCACTAAATGAGTGATAGTGCTCGTTACTGAGCTGGGGACCATTGATAGAGAACCATGTTGTAGGATAGGAGGCACAAATCAAAAATCCTATTTTAGACACATTTAACTTGAGGCATCTATTAGTCATTCAAGTGGCAGTTGGGTTTATGAATCTGGAGCTCAGGGGGAAAACTTAGACGTGAGGACATATGTTTGGAAGTCATCACCCAATTTTAAGCATTTCAAGCAATGCAGCTGGGTGAGATTATATAAAAGATCTTTTAAGAAGTAGTAAAATAGAGCTTTACACCACCAGTTCCAGTGTACTTCAGTTTCTAAAGGTGACATAGATGGAAAGAAAGGCCTGAAAAGTTAAGGTCAAAAAAAGAAAGAAAATGTGATCTCTCATTCTCTCTCTCTCTCTCTCTCTCTCTGTCTCTCTCTCTCTCTCACACACACACACACACACATGCACACTCAAAAGAAAAATCACATAAGCAAGGTGTTAGGTTACAACTGTCAACATCATGGAATCCGGAGAAAAATTAAGACTATTAGGAGCTTAAGGAGGACAATGTCAGTGAAGCAGAAAAGACCAAAGTGTGGCCAAAGTGAATGCTAAAGAACATGGGAAATGTGGACTGCAGCAAGGTAAATTACTTTGAAATCATCTCATGACAGGGAAAGAACAGAGTGAAATATTACACTGATAGGTAGCATAAGGCCGGGGGCGGGGTTCCAGGAAAAAATATAGGTTTTTTTTTTCTTGTAAGATTGTGGGGAATAAGACATATTGATGTAATTACTCATCATAATGCATTTTGATGCGAGAGTAAAATGCTAAGGACATCAAGGAGTAGGATTGCTGTCATAACTGCAGAGCTGGCCACGGACACCTCCCTATCAGAGATACAGAGCCTGTGGATTCCCAATCCTGCAGGTTGTATGTTGGTTCACAGGAAGACTAGTTACCCTTTGTCTCAGTAAAAGACGACAGGGAGAGTTTAACTCTTGAGAGCTTGAGGGAGCAAGAGAGGTTCCAAGAAAGAAGAAATATCAAGTAGTTCTCCCTGGGAAGGGAAGTTTTCACTTATTAGGGAAATGTCAGAATTCTCCATTTAGCATTTAATACCCATTTGAGAGTTGTGATTATATAAATTGAAAAGTACTCCATGTGACTTTATTGTATTATTTGTTTCCCAGACATAGTTGTAGCACAAAGAGTGTTAGATTAATACTTTCCATGATTTGGTCAAGGGAGTAAGAAAGAAGGAAGACAGCAAGATGAACAAGTTTGTGAGAGCATGACTTCAACATAGAAACCCAAGCTGTGGACCTGGAAGTTAGCTTGAAAGCTAGAACTAATGAACAACAAAAAATTTTAAGTAGTGAATGAGTTCTGTGGTATTGGTAGGAGACAAAAGAAAGTGAGGAAAGTAGGGAGAGATGGAGGAGCAAGAAAAGAAAGAAGAAGCAGAGATACTTGAAAGTGGTGGGACAGAGATTCTGTTCCAAATAAACCCAGCTACTTTCCAGTAAAATGTTATTAAAATATAGACAGGACTCTGAGGTCAGCGTGGTGGCCAAGGTTTGAAGATCCATACATCAGTGGTTTTCTTTGAACTCAGCTAGTATAAATGGGATCCAGGGAAAGATTTGTTTTATCCTCTGAGCCAGGTGCTGGTAATGGGTCTAAGCTGTGCTGAGTTTCTCTGTGCTCAGGGTTTGTCTCCTGGTGGACAGGACACAGTGCCCTTGCCCACCGTGTGCAGCGTGAGGGGGAAGCCTCTGCAGACACGGTAAAGAAGGAATCGCACAGAGCCTCACCTGGCATCCTGGCATTTTTGTTGTCAAATACTCCTACACACAGAACCCTGCAGCACTGGTACACAGGCGCCCAGGGGTTCAGGAAAGGATGGTGATGTTGTTGCCTTCCCTGGCCAAAGGAAATAGTTCTGATGTGCATCTTGTAAGGCTTCCCAGGCGTGCTACAGGACAACAGGAGGAAAGGTCCCCGCAGTTTTGCAGCCTTGTCTTTCCCTCTGCCTGTTATTCCTTTATCTCCCAACTCAGCTTTCTAGGATGACTTTCCCTAAACACCACCTGCTTCAAGTGTTTGTCTTACTCTGGGGAAACCCAGTGTCAGATAATCTGGTAAAACTTTAAGTATACAGGAAAAAATTACATTATTTTAGTCATTTAGAATAAAGCCAAGTAACTTCATTTCTCCATGTATGTACTTATAAAGAAACATAATATCTCTCAAACCTAATTTAAAATACAACAATGAGTCAAGCATAATGAATATTCTTTGCTCTTTCAGATAAATGAGATGATATATCTGAATATAGATTTAGGAGTCAAATGTAATCAAACTAGTCCAGCAACTGAGCTGGTCAGCAGTATTTGCTATAATTTCAAGTAAATTAAATGATGCCTCTGTTGTCCTCTGTAAAGAAATTAAATTCAAAAGCAATTTGGCTTTTACAGATGAAAACACAAATCAGATATTCCC
>PVIR01034768.1:0-16961 GCA_004026965.1 Petromus typicus | reverse complement strand
GCACTGTGGTATGTGGTACTGGTTGCCGCTGGGGTGAGTCTCCACACCCAGTATTGTTATGTGGTTACCGGGGATTGAACCCAGGTCCTTGCGCTTGCAAGACAGGCGCCGGAACCACTGAGCTATATCCCCGGCCCCCGCGTTTCTCTTGTTTTCAGATGGTTCCCCCAGTTGTCCAGCTCCCATCCCCAGACTTCCTGGATGTCACCCCAAGGCCCGAGAGTCCCTGACTCACTGGAGCTCACTTCGCACCCTCCACCTGCTCTCTGCCTGGAAGGGAAGGTGCCTTCTGCTTTCCGAAGCAGGGCTTGCCCTTTCCTCTGCCTCCTACTCAACACCTGTGAACTCCCAGGATCACCACAGCTTACAACAGCTCACAGGAAAGGCCAGCCTCACCACCCTGGACCCGCACAGGTGGAGGGAGATCGCAGCACTGCTGTCTTCGGTTAGACCTGAAAAGGAACTTCAAGCCTGGAGCTGGTTTTGTAAGGGCTCCACACTCCGAGCAGGGTGCCGGGGGGTCAGGATGAGCTTCCAGATGACCTCCCTGCTGCTCAGAGGGAAGTGTGAAGAAACACTGCACACATCAGGGACTCAGGACCCCCGCAGGGAGAGGGCTGGGGTGGGGTCTGGGGGACAGGCACACTGTTCCATCTTCTTGGGCCTCTGCTTCCTGAACAGATCTGCGTGTGGGGCCAGGGCTCCCTGGCACCTGGCACCTGTCCTTCCACTTTAGTCCCTCAATGTGTGGACAGGAGTCAAAACCTTAGGCCCAGGAATCCATCATACAGATGCAGGGTCAAAGTCCAGGCCTGCTTCTCATCGCTCTGAGATTTTTGGGTCCCTATCCCTCGCTGGCAAAATTGACTCTCTGACAGCTTTTCTGCAGGGCCGCTGGGAGGAATAGAAATGACATGTCATTACTGCATGTGAGACTTGCCAGGGAGAAGCGACCTACGATCAGCTCAGGTGTCCAGGCTTTGCACCCAGCTCATGCTCCTGTCTGCTCACATGGGCTGAGGTCTCAAAGGAAGGAGTGAGTCACATCCTTCTGTGCACTACCAGCACCCAGGACAGGGCTGGAGAAGGGAATGGTAACCCGAGGAGGAGGGCTGAAGCCACACAAAGGAAGAAGATCAAACTCTAACAGTCTGTCCACCTGTGCGTCTGTCTGGATCTCTCTAGCCCTCAAAGTTCAGGCCCAGGTATGCATACATTCACAGAAAAATGCACACACTGTACATGCATTCACATTCTGTCTCTGAAGGAAATCCTTTTTTGGCCTTAAATTTCAGGAGCAGCTTCAAGAGCCTCTGTGCCTGTGGCCTCGGCTGCCACCTGGTGGCTGTCTGTAGTATAGGCGGGACGGATTCTGCAAGCCTTTGAATTCCAGCTTCAGCGGAGTCTCCCCATTGAGCGCAGGGCTTTGAGCTTTTGCACCACAGTTCGTGGACCCTTTCGGGTTGTGTCGATATGCACTGGGCCTTCCTATGAGCCTTGAGGGCAGCTAGGCCCCTTGTGGCCTTGATATTTCTGTCTGTTTTTCCAAACAATGGCCCAATTTCTAGGACTTTGCTCTCTCAAGACATTGGCCTCTTGGAGAAGAGTCGAAAGAGTTTAGGGTAGGGAGAGAGGGAAAGAGGAAGAAAAGCCCAGAGTGGATGCAGCATCTGCCCCGGGAGGTGGAAGGTGGTGGAGCCAAGGACACCTCACACAGAGTGGTGTCTGCCTCTTCCTTCCGCTAACAGCCCTGTTTCAGCTTTGGGCCTGTGTCACCGAAGGGGAAGAGTTTGTGTCTGATTCACACAGGGACACCATGGAAATCGATAACTGACACTGAGGGGAAGATGGGGGGACAGCAGTAGTGTGTGTGGGATGAGGCTGCAGGTGTGGCCGCGCGGAGACTCGAGCCTGTGAGGGACGCTGACAAGGGGAGCAGCCGGTGCAGCAGCTGAGCCAGGGACTTGGCCTCAGGGTCCCCGAGTGTTTAAGAGCCCGGCCTGGCTCAGGTGTCCGGCCACAGCGCAGCTCTGACGCTGACGCGGCGTGACTGTGGACGGCCCAGCCCCTCCATTCCCACCTACCACACACTGGCCGTGGTAAAGGAATCTGAGAAACTGAAAACACACACATGCACTCTGCTTTTTAAAGACGATGTTACCACGAGGATTTCAGGCTGTGTGAATCGGACGCATGACCACAGTATCCTCAGAGCCTGAGTCATTTAGCCCAGTGTACTGTGAGACTGTGGACTCCGGAGACGGTACTTGCTGAGCTCCTGTGATGGGTGAGTGAGAAGCGGGCTCAGAGCCCACGGGGCAGGCGGCACGGGCCACGCTGAGCCCCTTGTCCCCCTCATCTCTCGAAACCCGGAGTTGGTTATGACCGTGTGTTCTGCATCACCGAGGCTGGAACTCTTCTGAACATGGACTTTGTAAATAAGTAATCGGGCCCGTGCCCAGTTCTGGCCTGACGTTTGGAGCACAAAGTGGGGTATTCAGGTCAGGAGCTGGCGCGTGGGGACAGGGTTAAAAGGGCAGAGAAGGAGAGAGCTGGTTGGGAGAGGCTGGGAAAAGGTAACCCCGGCTCCCAAAGTAGTGAGCTGGAACAACAGGCGGGGAAGGGGCTGTCCTCCAGGGCAGACCTGGGGACGGTGGCCGGCGTCTCTTAGTGTCAGCTGATGGCTGCTAAGTGGGGGCTTCCTGACTGCGATCTTGTGCTGGTTCTATGGGGCAAGCCCACTTTCCCTACTGGAGGAAATACGGAACCAGAGAAAGGAAGGTACTTGCTCAGAGTCACTCAGCCCGTTCAGGGAGGGACGCTGATCCTGCTCTTTGGATATCGTTAACTCCACCCCCTTGGAGAGCTGTCTTCGGGGACCTGGGCGTGAAGTAGGGTCTGAAGAAAGCACCTTGTGCTTGTGCACAGTGTGTAGTCTCTTTGGAAAGGCAGCCTGGGAGGTGTGTGTGGGTCCCTTTGGGGGTCTAAGAGGAGGGGTCCACACTGGTGGTTTCCCCTCCACCTTCCCCAGGGGCCAGTGAGGTCTGTAGCCTGATTTCCTTCCGCAGCATATGCGTGGCTCCTCTCCAGGAGGACGCTCCTGCCTGTCTTGCTGGAAAAATATGACAGCTCTTCTATGCGCAGTGTAAGGGGATGACAGCTGCGTTTTCCAGGAAGTGCTTCCTGACCTTATGCCTCCAGCTTCTCAGGCTCCCCTGGACCTCGGGACTCTCCCTGGTCATGGTGTTGCTCTTGGGCCCAGACTACGACCTCTGAGCCATGGTTCTCTGAGAAGAGACCATGTCTACTTGTTTACACTAATGTCCAAATGGCCAACACAGGCCAGGAACGGAGAAGGTACCCAGGAAATACTTGGCAAATAATTGACATAAGGAGCCAGGGATTTAGCTCATCAGCGCAGCATCCACCTGGCAAACACAAGGTCCGATCCCCAGTACCATACAACAAAATTGCCACTGAGCCCTTTCCTCCCAGTTGACGTCGCATACTCGAGGCTGGTGCAGTTCTTCTCACCTTCCCCTCCCACCCAGCTGCTCCATACCTCAGTGCCTGTCTGTTATTTTCCTTCTTCGTCTCAATTCCTTCAGCACTGCTTTGTGACACCTCACTGCACCTGACCTGTGCAGGGAAGTTGTGCTTTGGGTCTGTGTGGTGTTGGAGATCCCAACCTTCCTAGAGATAGGCCCAGTGTGTGTTCAACGCATGTGGGTCATGCAGTCCTAGCTCAGCTACTCACGTTGGTTGTGTGACCTTGGGCAAATGACTCAGCCTTTCCAGGTCTCAGTTTTCCTCATCTGAATGGCCCCTCAAAGGAAGATGTGCTTCATATTTAGGGAACGTCTATTGTGAAGCTCTAGCATAAGCCGTGGCATGCTGTGGGCCCAGCTGCTGTCCACCCTACATTCAGCTGTGTTGCTGGCCCGGCTCAAGGAACTGAAATTTATGTTACCCCATCTCAAAGGTTCTTCTTTACCTTTAACTGTTTAAAATTTCTTACATGAAAAGGTCTAGGGATACAGAGGTTTAGGAAAATGGCGACAGCAGCTGGGCCAGGCGCTCTCTTTTCTGGGAGAGTTGTCCTAACCTCCTCTTCTCTGAAGCCCCTCAAATCTCTAGGCTCCCCATGTTCTAGGTTCTCTTTGTCTCTACCCCAGTTCTGGACATCGCAGCTGGGACTGGGATGGGGCTGGAGGCCGCGATCCTTGGGTCTCCGTGTTTGACATTTTCGCTTCTGTTGAAGTGGCCTTGAAGGATGTGTGTGTGTGGGGGTGGGTGAGTGTGTGCATTCCAGTTTGCCTCGAAGCCAAACACTTTCTAAAATCTTGTTCATAAACTACGTGCTTGCTCTTTGCCAAATATGAGGTGTGATGATAAAAATATAGTGAATGTTTACTATTGAAAGTTTATTGTAGTAAAACACATTACCATGAATCCCCCTCATCTGCACGAAAAGCATTGTCTTTTACAGTTTCTGAGGCAGTTCTGGAACCTACTTTCGTATCTTTTGTTGTGTTGGTGGGGCCACCTCAATGTCCCAAAAATGTTTACCTTGGGGCTGGGGATTTAGCTCAGTGGTTCCGAAGCCTGCCTTGCAAGCGCAAGGAGCCGGGTTCGATCCCCGGTAACCACATACAAGACTGGGCTTGGAGACTCACGCCCAGCAGCAATCAGCACCACACACCACAGTGCCAGGCGTGGTGGCTCACACCTGTAATCCCAGCACTTGAGAGGAAGAGGCAGGAGGATTACTGTGATGTGAGTTTGAGGCTGAGCTCAGGGCCAGCCTGAACCGCAAAAAGTGAGACCCTGTCTCAAAAAAAAAAAAAATTTACCTTTCATTGTCATTTTGACTTTGGAGATGAATTAGAAGTTCTGAGGTCCAAGATCCTCTGAGTAAGACGGAGGAGGACACCACGAGCCTGCCTTTCCATGGATGGCACTAGGCGTAGCATGTGCCTTATTTTTAAAATCAAACCTCATAAACATGCTCATGCAAGAAGATTTCCAGGCTGTTCCAGAAAGTGGAGAAATCATGGGATACATGAAGGGGTTAATTCCAATGTGCCTTTTCATGTAAGAAATTTTAAACAGTTAAGCATTCATCTTATATTTTGAACACGCCACCTGTCTCTGTTCCTGGTCTCCACGTTGCTTGCAGTATACAGAACAGCCACTAGATGGCAGAGTTCACACAGTCTCCGGGAAAATCAATACTGGACCAGAAGCTTCTGGAGAGCCCAGCGTGCCCAGGGTGGGAGTCCCTGTGGAGCCGCCACTGGTGGGATCACTGGAAAGATGAGGGTGGGTTTAATGGCTCAGTTCTGGTATTTCTTTTGTGACAGCGGGGCACTGAGGTCCTACATGACAGTTGTATTAGTGTTTATCTCACCAGTTGGTGTTTATTCTACATACAGTGAGACCTTAGGTACCAAATGGCTCCAGGCTCTCAAAGTGTCCACTAACAGCAAAGTTTGAAAACATCTTCTTGGTGTTCTAACTTTTCTTGATAGTTGGGCCAAAAATCCGACTTGAAAAACCTGCAGAGGCCGAGAGTGAGTTGCATTTCATGCCTCTCCACGGACACAGAGGGATGACGCCTCAGACTAAGCGCTGCTCTTACCCAGACAACATGTGTCTGTTCGATTCCTCTCTGCTTCCGGCACGCCTTGCCATGAGCTGCTTCTGCTCTGCCATGGTACTCTGCCTTGGAACTCGTCAACTGAAGCTTCAACAAACTGTGAGCCTTAGTAAACCTCTCCTTTAAGTGTGGGTGTTGGGTTTTTGTGTCAGTAGTGAGAAGGAGCTGAAACACCTTCCATTTCTCTGTACCCTAAAGTGTTCTCATTTCCATGTTAAGGCTGAGGAGTGGCCATATCTGCTTTCCCAGCAGTGAGAAGGCGTTATGGTATTCCTCCAGAAGGTAATATGGTATTCCTCCAGAATGCCCATGCTAAAATGTAAGCCCCAAAAGCATGTTAATGTATTTGGAGGTGGCCCTCTGTAGGTAATTAGGACGAGGTGAGGTAGTAAGAGAGGAATCCTATGACATAATTATTGACTTTATAAGAAGTACTTGTTAAAAGCATACTTGTTCTGCCTTGCTATGGTGCTGCTCTGTACTTCCCGGGATTCTGAAGAGCCTCTCACATCGAGAAGATCCTTTTGAGATGCAGCACTTTGACCTTGGACTTTCTAGCTTCTAGAACTAACATAAATGAAGTTTCTTTTCTTTACATATTAGTCACTAATATTCAGTTATAGGCGCAGTAAACAGATGGTGATAGAAAAGAAGAAATCCAAGGCGAGTAGCTTGGTTGCACACATCAAGTTTATTTATATCTACTGGCCCAAACTTAGTCAAACAGTCACATGTATTAGCAAGAGCATCTGGGAAATACAGACTTCTGGGGTGGGATTGTGAGTGTTCATGGCAGTGACTCTGCCTCTGTCCCATGACGTATACTGATCAAGAGGTTAGTTACCTTTATCTTGTTGCTGAGACAAAATTCAGGACACCCAAAGTTAAAGGGGGAGGGGCTTATTTGGCTTATAGATTGTAGAGGTTCCAGTCCATAATTGGCTGGCTCCAAGGCAGGGTGGCACAGGGGCAACAGCTCATGGTGGAAGAAGATAGTAAAAGCAACAAGAGACTTAAGAATATCTTTTTGCCTCTTTTGTCCTATTCGGACTACTTGGGGTGGTCACACTCAGGCCCTTAATCCTAGTGCCTTTGGACCTGGTCCCACCATGAGTCAGTGATGCACTTTAGATTCAGCCACCACCAACAGAGCCCCACCTCCTTCACATGAAGTTTGGCAGAACATCTACAGACACACCACACCGGACACCTTGCCTTTAGCTCATAAATCCGGGAAACACAAAGATTCCCATCGAGGCCCAGTGAAGAGAAATGTACCTCACCGCACTGAGATTTTGGCTATCTTGCTAGAGAGCAATTTGTCACCCTCGAGGATGGGGTGAATGTCTTCATATCTGAGGGAAAATAAAACCAACCTTTGGTGGGCTGAGGGGCAGATTGAAGCAGAGAGGAGCAGTATCTGCTTTCTTTTCCGCATTGTACTGTTGTTACTGTCCCGCCATGGACTACACTTCTGCTTTTCCTTTCAGCCCCCCAAGTGATTCCCAGCAGAGAACGTGTGTCTCTTGACCGAGGCAAGGAAATGCAGAAGCCTGTGCGCTTTCTCCACATCCTCCTCACAGTCTGCTGGATGGATACAGACAACTCTCAAATCCTCCAGGACCACACACCACGGGATGAAAGGAGCCTGAGTCCTGCTGGCCCGCAGGAAACTCCTGTGTGGAGCCGCTGGGTAAGTGAAGACAGATGCCTTTTACTATGTCAGGTTAAGCAACATAATGTCAGCCTTAGCTGGTTGCAGTAGTCAGCACAAACTTAACAAAGGTATTGATTTTATTGATATTGACAGATATATATATTTGTGGTCCACGCTGGCCTTGAACTCTTGGACTCAGGTCATCCTCTTGCCTCAGTGTTCCAGGTGGTTACGATTAAAAACGCATACCATCATATTAATTTACTTTTATATTATTTGTGTCCTCTCTGTCATACAAGTTCCAAGAGATAGAATTCTTTGTCTATTTATTGATATGTTCCCTGTGCCAAGGGCAATGTCCAGCACGCAGGAGGCACTCAGTAAACACTGGAGAGTGAGGCCTCCATGTGTATCGAATTGTCCCCTGCGGAGCAGTGAGCTATGCCAAGTCACACGTGCTCCCATTGGCTGAGACAGATATCACTGTCTGTGAACCAGAGCTAGAAGATCTGTTTTCTCAGAACAGGAATAATTGTTCTTTGCTGAAAAAAAATCAATGTTAACAACTAGGGGTAAAAGTTAGCTTGTGATCTCATGCTTCATTTGTCCATCCATCCATCCATCCATCATCCATTATTCAAATATGTGTTGTGGATCAACTATGTAGCACGATCCCTGTGAGGCAGGCTATCTAGGGTATAGATAAGGTCAGGGTGCAGCCTAGTTAATGACAGTCTAGAATTCTATTTAGTTAAACAGGTAAATCCCTGCGATTCACAAATACGTATTACAGGTGCCAAGTGAAAAAGAGAAGAAAGTGTGGGCGGTGTAGAAAGCCTGGCCAGGCACAGGCTGTGCATCTCAGAAGAACGCTCAGAATGGAAACTTGTGAGTGGTACGGACGGTCAGCCCAGTGATTTGTAGACCAGTAGGTGAGAGTGGGGAAAGAAGTAAGGACAATGTCAATGTGCTTATTAGACATTGTAGGACACTGTCCTGCTCCATCCAGGGTGCACACATGGAGGGTGGATATTCACATTTTCTACTGTG
This sequence comes from Petromus typicus, assembly GCA_004026965.1. Classification (NCBI taxonomy): domain Eukaryota; kingdom Metazoa; phylum Chordata; class Mammalia; order Rodentia; family Petromuridae; genus Petromus; species Petromus typicus. The sequence goes on along the minus strand of PVIR01034768.1, from coordinate 8,595 downwards.
TCTAATTTTATTATGATAATAAAAGACTGAAAATTATAAATTGAAAGAAAATTTTGAGTTGCGCTGATGCGTGACAGGAATAAGGAGCAGAGTTTTGGTTCAGTATTGTGAAACACTTCCGATTGATAACTGCCCTAGGGTGGAAAGTCTTACCCTCTGAACGAATGGGTTCCAGGATCAGTCATGGCCATTTCTCAAGGTTCTTAACCCTAGTAAGACAGAGGAAGGATTCTCAATGAAGTCTCGTCATGGACTCACCGGCAAGCAATGCCATGAAGTCATAAACTCCATTCATATTTGGAGTATGTGCAAATTTCCGGGGGAAAATCTGATTTTCTTCAGATTTGTAAAAAGGTGTATGACTCAGAAAAGGAAAAGAAGATGAGATGACATTTGATATAACCTGCAAATTATTCCTTATAGAGAAACCTGAGGATTAGTACGTAAAAAACTGGACATTAGTGTTTTGTTTGTGTGCCACTTCCAAAGTTGAGGAGACAAGAGGAGAGATAGCATTTGTTCAGGATCATGTGGCTCCTTTAAGACGTATTCTCAGCTGCTCCGTTTCTGGCTTGGGGCCGGACACTGGGTAATGAAAGCCAGTATTTTCTTTTCTCATGTTAATTCAACAGCAAAATTATGACAAGTCATTTGAAAATTTAAGTAGCTTGGAAACATACAGCAGACGTCTTGTTTCTGTGCCAAATGGCCTTGATTATCTAGATAGGTAGGAAATGAAAAGAAAACGCTGGTCATTATCTGGATAAATATGAAATTTTTTAAAAAGCACTGGTCATGTCAGCCATAGTCTACTATGACAAAGAGGCTTCAATAGAGGAGCTTAAATACGATAACAATGCATTTCCCTCTCATACAAAAGTCTTGAAGAAGTGAGTGATGCTGAGTTAGTAGGGTGGTGGTGTCTAAAAGTTCATTCAGGTGTCTGGCTCCTACTCTGTCGTTGTCCTATCATCTTCAACATAACTTTTGTTGATGATCTAAACTAGCAGCTCCAGCTGCTACTACATCTGCCTCTAAGAAGGTAGGAAAAGGATCAAAGGGAAAGGGGGGATAGACAGCTTTCCTTTTGAAGATACCGGATGGAACCGTACACATCACTTCTGCTCAGAGCTCTGCCCAAAGTCTGGTCCCACCGCGCAGCTCACTGAAAGGCAGTAGGGCACTACAGTCTGTAGCTGCCAAGCACGTGCTCAGCTATAGCTTCTATTTCTGTGGGTGTGGGCTGAAGATGTGAGAGGGATGAGTCACCCCTGCCACCAACAGCCTAAAATCTGGACCGAGAGGGGCCTTTTAAAATAGAAATAATATCTGAGCTAGTTCTGACCATGAAGCACTCATAATATTTTGGGTTCAGTAATAAGAAGCATCTACATTTCCATCAGGCCATATAGATCAATTTATAAAAGAACCATCCAGGTCCATCACAAATATGATTATTTCTATGAGTTCCAGAATGCTGTACGCTTTGATGACCACAACCACTGTAACTGCATAACCTCTTCCTTGGCCTTACTGGACACTTGGCCACTGGCCGTAGATGACCAGTGGAATGAGGGAAGCAGGAGAAGCTTACCAAGTAGATGGTGGTCTTTCACAGCGGTGCATGTGGACAGAGCAGACAGAAGGAAAGTAGAGGCTGTGTCAGGGTCCTGTGACTCTGACAGGAGGCTCTCTAGGAGACACTTGTTATCACTGTCCTTAAGGGTTAAGCTCCTCCTATCCCTCATGTCCTTTGACAACAGGACCCAGGATGAATGTTGGATTTCCTATCTGGTTAAGGAAATTCTTGGTCCCTCAGCCACATCCCTCTGCGCACTAAACCTCAGTCCTCAGCAGAGCTCTCAGATGCCGACTCAGCCCACACCACAGAACTTCTCAATAATCATGCAGCAGGGCAGAAGACTGATGGAGATCTGGTGAGAGTGTTATGTCAGGTGTTCCTCTGACTGATCGGATAGCCCTGGTGAGTTTTCACAAAGCTTGAATTTTTCCTCTTGATTCACACTCTACGTCCAATCAATTAACATGTCCTGTATGTTCTACCAAAGGCCATCAAAATCCTCTTCACATTCATTTCCCTTCAATTCTACTGCCACTACCCTTGGCAAGCACCAGGTTTCCTACCTGTACTATTTCAATAGATTCTTGGTGTCCTTTCCTTCCTGCTTTCACTCAAGCCCTCCCTAGTCCACTAATTCTCCATATAATAGTTGCTAATTAAAATGCAGTTCATCCCAAGATCCATCTCTGGGGGAAGATCTGCAAAGGGCTTCTCCTGTGCTTAAAAACAAGTCCATATTTCTGATTAGGTGCCAATGAGTGATAAATCTGGAAATTATTAAGAAATTTCCGCTTAGGCACTACAAGACTGGTTAGCACTAGAAAGTATATATTATAGTTTTGTAATATTGCAAATGGAGACATTCTTATCTGAGACTCAAAACCCTGAAACTGTAGGAAAAGTGTGTGTTTATCTTAATGATAATTAAAAAGTTCTAGACAACAATTATTCTTGCTTCATATAACCTTTAATATATATGTTCTTGCCCATATATATATATTGCTTTATAATCCCTGGATATATAAAAACATATTTTAATAAGAAAAAGACAATATATTGGGGCCAGGGATTTAGATCAGTGGTTCTGGTGCCTGTCTTATAAGGACAAGGGCCCGGGTTCAATCCCTAGTAACCACATACAGCAATACCAGGTATGGAGACTCATGCTCACCAGCAATCAGTACCACATACCACAATGCCAGGCATGGTGGCTCATGCCTGTAATCCAAGCACTTAGGAGGCAGAGGCAGGAGGACTGCTGAGAGTTCAAGGCTGAGCTCAGGGCCAGCCTGAACTACAAAAAGGAAAAACAACAACAACAACAACAATATAATGGAAAATAAAATAGTGTGCAAACAAATTAGAGAGAATAAATCAAAGATAAACATAAATGACCAATAAGCATGTTTAAAAAATTACAAACAACTTAAAAAATATTTAATACAATGATTAACAATTATAGGACATCCATTTTACAGAAAACTATAAATCCATCCAAGGGCTTGAGATGGATTTTTAGGAAGTGAAAAAAGCAAAGACAATATGGACATGATCCCATTTTAAAAAAAATACACACATCTGTATGTAGATGAAAAATGTGTAGAAAAAAATCTCAAATAATGCAAATCAAATTATTCTACTTTTACAAAAGGCAGTAGATCAGTCAGTTCATGGGGTATGGGCCAGGAGAAGTGGAAATTTTAATTTTACTTGACATGTTTTTCTAGTGCTGGAACTTTTCAAAATGGTGAGCCTACATTTATTTACCTATTTCATGTGTAATTCTGAAAATTATTTTAAAAGAACAACAGAAAACATAATGAAGACACCTACCAAGTGCTTGGTATAGTACTCAATAGTACTCAGAATCAAACAAACAAACAAAAAAATTTGAAAAATCTCTCAAAGCCAGACAGAAAGAGATCTAGGCATCACTCTCGACACCTGAGAATGGTTTTGATAATCCGCAGCTCTGCAGATTAATGCCCGCCCCCACCCGCCTACCTCTGACCCTCCCATGATCCTCTGATTCTTCTTCATGGGCTCAGACCATGAGCTGTACATTGAACTTAAAAAACAAAACCCAGTCATTGTACCGTGGATTTAACACCCAGAGAGTTTCTTCAGGTGCAAATGCATTCCATCCTTGGGTTTGAGGACAATGTGGTTTGCGAAGGCCAGAGGCCTGGTGAGATCTGGAGCCACTCGGAAGTGGAGCAGGATCAGGGCAATGGCCACCTTCAGCTCGAGCATGGCAAATTGCTCTCCGATGCAGTTCCTGCAGACAGGGAAGTGGGGAGTGATGCTGGAAGAGAGGACTTTTCAAAATTTTCTAGAATAACAAGTCTGAATTTCCAGGAAGCTACATTTTCATTCTAACTGCCACAGAAACTTTTGGGTTTTGGCCTACATCATTCATTGCAAGAATGTAGACTGGAGACTTTACATGAAGCCCTCCCTAAATAAGGCAGCAGCTGGAGTTACCCTGGGAACTTTCTCCTGAACTTGGGAGTGGGCTATGTTGAGCTCATGAACAATAACATACACATGGAGTTGCTTTGGGGGAATGCCTATCCAGGATGTCCGAAGGACTGGCACTGTGGATGGCAAAACTAACCGACTCTTTTGGTAGCTCAAGCAGACTTCATAATCTGTCTCAGGATAAGAAGGGCTTCCATGGAAGAATTTATAGAATGGAGGGGCTAACGGGATGAAGCAGCTCCGAACCAAACATTTTTGTTTATTTTCGACAACTTCAAATTGTCCTCACCTTGGTCCAGCTGAGAATGTTAAGAAGGCATAGGGGTGTCTTTGATCAGAATTCTCCTTAGTGAATCTCAAGGGGTCAAAGACCTGAAATGGGAAGACAACCACACCACCAACCCTCAATGACAAAAGCATGTCTCTAAAGTTTCTGTTTAGTACTAATCAACAGAGACATAATATGAACCGTATATGTAATTTCCAGTGTTCTTGTAGCCACAGTTTTAAAAAGATGCCGTTACTTCTCATAACAGGAGAATCTGTTCCAATCTGTGATCAATATAAATAGTTATTAAGAAAAAATTTCACATTTGTGAAATTTTAGATAGTGTCTACAAAACCCACCTCTCAGTTCTGGTCTGCCATATTTCAAGTGCTCAGTCACCTCGTGTGGCCAATGGCTGCTCCCCCTTAGGAGTAAAACCTAAAGTATTGGGGGGCAGCAAGTAGTCCAGCTTTCTGTTATATGTAACACAGATTAAACCCAAGTGGCGTCGATATAATAAATCACTGGCATTTAAGTGTTTTGAGTTTTGAGAACAGTAAATCAAGGAACTGCGCATCTTCTCTTTGGCTCTCCTGATTCTCTTTAGCCTTTTCCCCAGTCTGTTCTGGGATCCAGAAAGCCAATGTGAATGGTTTCCCATTGGATTTGGGTTGCAAAATAGTAAGAAACTATTCATAAGGAAAAGGGGTTTAGAGATTAGTAAAGAAAGGAAAGAAAAAATTGATGGTAAAAAAAAATGGAAACAAGGCTTCTATATACAGGGGCTGGGGATGTAGGGTGGACAGGGGAATGGGAAAAAATGAGAATTAAGAGCTGAGGATTTAGCTCAGTGGTTCTGGTGTCCGTCTTGCGAGTGCAAGGTCCCAGGTTCAATCCCTGTAACCACATACAACAAAGCCAGGTGTGGTGACTCATGCCTACCAGCAATCAGTACCACACACCAAAATGCCAGGCACGGTGCCTCATGCCTGCAATCCCAGCACTTGGGAGGCAGAGGCAGGAGGATTGCTGAGTTTGAGGTTGAGTTTAGGACCAGCCTGAATTACAAAGGGAGACTCCATCTCAAAAAGACTTAAAAATGAAAATTAAGTCATGTCATGTATTGGTACAAATTCTCAACGTTGATTTGTGATCAAAATGTGTATATAAAATTTCCCAATAAAATCAACTAAAAAAGGAGGCACTGACTAGGGATCTGGGAGTGAGAGGAGAGAGTCTGGCTCCTCCCAGAGGCCTCTGGCTGGCCGTGTCTCTTTCACAGCTCTTACCTGACGCCCTTGCCCTGGAAGTCCTCTCTCCAGGTTCGGTAACATTCCTGCCTGTGTCCCACCAAGCCCAGGCCAGAAAAGCACTTCTGGCAGACACACGCTCTGCTTTGCTCTTCTTAAACTGCCCATGTTTTCCTAAGTAGTTCCTTTACAAAGCCCTCACATTTCTGTGTTTGAGTTTCTCATAAATTTCTCTCTAGGGTCCAACAGTTCAGTCCAGCAAAAGAGACTTGAATTACCCTATCAAGAGCCACCGAGACACTGAAGGACGTGCTTTGTGGAGCCGGAGCAGTAACCGAGAGCAGTGTGCCTGGCAGTGTGTCAGTCTGTTCATTCAAACACAAAGCAGGAGCGAGGAGGACGATGTAGAACAGAACAGGGTTTGTAATGTTTATTTTTGCTTCTTTCTCTTAACTTAATCATCCTTCCATCTTAGCTGTCAGAATGTGAACTGCTCAGCACTCCTCGCTGGAAGTGCCTCTGGAAGAGTCCTACCTGTGGGCTGCTCCACACAGCAGGGTTGTGGTGAAGTCCCCAAATACTGAGAACTACGCTCGTTCCTGAGGGAGGAGGAAATAGAAAATAAATGTTGGGAAAATGGAAACAAAGTCTTTGTAAACAGGGAGGGGCGAGGGGTTGAAACGGGGAGAAGGAAATGGGGGAAGAAAAAAAAGAATGAAGATATATCAGGTACAAGTACAGGTACAAATTCCCTATGACACATGTTATCATTGTGTATGTCTGAAATATACCAGTAAAACTAATTAATTAAAAAAAGAATGTAGGAGAGAGAGAGCACAAGTGTGCTAACTTTGGGCTACTGTTTATACATGCGTGTCCTTTGCACGGTTTTTCCTCTGAAGAGAAAGATGTTCTGGGGTGCGCACTGTTGCTGTTGGCACCAGGGAGGAGCACCTGGGAAGATGAGGCTTGAGTCTGTACTTTTTCATAATAATAATGAACTAAATTTAACATTTTGATCTAAGGACCTGTTGGTATCATATCAAAGCACTAAACCTTGTTGACATTTTCTGCCACACACGGATGTTACTTAAACATCTGTTAAGTGCCATCAATCCCTAGACACAGTTTGGATACGTGAAAACAGAAGTGTAATTCATCACTTCAGATCTGATGGTTCATTTCTGTAGGTCCTGTTTATCCCCGGAAAGTGGGGAATTTTGGCAAATATTTTTGTCGTTTGGAGATTTAAAAAGACAGAGGAGAGAGAATTTGAAAACTATTTTTTTTTACCAGAAATAATTCTAGTAAATTATTTCTTGCCATTTCACCAAAATGAGAATAGGTCAGAGGTGTCCGTCACAAGCCACCCCATCACAGACAAGTGGAAAGGTGGCTCATCTGACCTTCTTCATACCCTGCTCAGGGACCTGTATCCCCTGAGACCCCATCTACACACTGGGTTCTCACAGTGAGTTTTTGGTTACATCAAAAGTATTTATGTGTTTTGCAAATCATAAATCAGTGTGTAAGAGTCCATTCATTCCAAGGGAAAATATGAGATAATATGTTTGAAGGTTCTATGTAAACTATTCGGTGCCGCACAGAAGGGGGATAATATTACAGTGGGGCCCCTTCTCCTACGTCTCGGAGCATAGGATAGTGATGCTCATCTTGGATGAAATCTTCCTAGGTTCTCAAACAGCCTAACAAAGATTATATTAGGAGTAATGTCCCACAGTGGACCCTGGACGGGGATTCTGGATATGTGGATTCTGGGCTCAGGTTTGTACAACTGGCCATGTGCCTTGGAAACTTCACTGAAACTCATATCCCCCAGTTTCTTCGTAGATGCCCAACCTCTTGGGTTATCTTCTGACTTCTCTAGGAGCACAGAAACCCACCCGTTGTTGTTAGTGGGATCCCATGGTGTCTAGGAACTGCTTACGAAAAGACAAAGACCTGCAGGCAGCGAGCGTCCATCTGGGAAGGTGAGGGGCTTGCTGAGCTCTCTGGAAATGGACGGTACTGGAGGAACCAGTCGGAACGTCTCCTTGATACACATTGTGGTGTAGGACAGCTCATCCAGCTGGGCCCTGTGGGCATGAGGGAGGGCGCAGGAGGACTCAGACTTCATATTCAACTTGCAAATACTACTTTTTTCTATTCCATGTTTTTGTCACCTCAGGGGAAAGCTCTTTTGTCATGAGTTTATGTAACAGATTGCAAAAATGGGACTTTTTCTGTCTCAGGATCAGGTCCCGGAGTTAGAGAAATTCAACAGGAATCCATATCCTTCCTACATGTTCAAGTGTTCAGCTGAGTAAAGAATTCGCCCAGGAGAGGCCAGTCTTGCAATCCTTAGCTCATTACGTAGAGCAGAGCGTATCAGCAGTGGTGAAGGAGTGAAAAGAGAAGGCTGGAGCGCTTTGAGAGAGAAGCAGTGCCCAGTAAAGAGAAATGTAGCAATGGCAGCGCGCCATGGAAAACGGGGGAGGCTGCTTTGCCATCTTAAATAAACAAAGGGGAGATTCCTGGAGGTCACTCAGATGAGCTGACACATGTCCCTGGAGTTTGGAGAGCACAGGATTGAGAGGAAAGACTGTGACTCCGAAGAGAGAAATGAGACAGCTGTGACAAGGCAGGAAAGTGCAGATGGGGCAGGAGACCCCTCAGAGGGAGAGGCAGCTCCCGAACCAGCTAGTGAGAACACCGCCCCGAGATGAGAATCCCCTCGCCTGTGAAAGACGACTGGATGTCCCAGGGAGAGAGTCTCTAGCAAACCCACATGTGTACTCACCAACCCCTTTGGGCGCCTAATCTCCATCGTCCAGCCTTTTCTTCCTTGTCCTTCCTGTCTGTGGGCTCATTGCGAGAGGGGTCATAAGAAGAGGCTTCTGGGTAGGGGAAGAGCTGATCAGTAAGAATAAGCCAAGAATGAATCCCTCACCTTCTACGGGCTCCAGGAGTCAAAGAAGTACGGAACGGGGACGCAGGGAGACCCTCGAAGTGGA
>PVIR01034767.1:0-16999 GCA_004026965.1 Petromus typicus | reverse complement strand
TCTTCATGATCCTAAGCTGAGCAGCTCTCCTATGCAATTCACCGCTCTCTACCACCTTGACGAAGGGCTAAAAAGCAATGGATTGCATGATATGGACTGTACCCTCCAAAACAATGAACTCAAATACTTTCTACCTGAGTTGATTTATTTTAGGTATCTGTAAGAATAATGGAACCACTGACAACTTCAAACCCTAAATATGTGTATAGAATCAAAGTTTCAAAATATATAAGATAAAAACTAATAGATATAAAAGGGAAAAGATATATCCACAAGTATAATTGCAGACTTTCAACACTACTGACAAATGAGAAAAACATAATGCAGGATATACATTGGTGATCTCAGCAACTGAGTGCTACTTCCTGCCTTTAACCTATATGACATTTATAGGACAGTGCATTCTACTGACAGTTGAAAATACATTCTCCTTAAGTACTCACAATGTTCACAAAAGCACATCAGATTCTTAGACATAAACCAAACTTGAAAACTAAAAAAAAAAAAAAAATAGAAATGATACAATCAGGATCAGCTGAGGCATGAGGATCCCAAGTTGTGTGTGTGGTCTAGTTTTGCCAGTAAAACAGTGGTTCTCCTAACTAGGAATATCTCAAAAAAAACCCCCAAAAACATGGATTTGTGTGTTTGAGTCTCACATAGCATATAATAACTGAAATAAGGAGGTACGATGTTTGGGTGTCTATTTCTTCACCAGGGCTGATGGGCACTCAGAGGAGGAGTGCTTCAGTGCTTCTGGTCTTCTGAAAAAGAAGCAATTCAACACAGCATTTAAGAGCATAGGCTTCCATATGAGGCTGTTACTTAAGGACACTTATCAGATGGGCGGGGGCAAGTCTTAGATACTGAGCTGTTTTCTCAATGGTAGACACAGATAAGACATGCTTCCTAGAACTATTAGAATTAAATAAGATAATGCGCAGAGCACATTTTCCTAGCTCCTGGAAACAGTTTTTGCAGTAGGGATAGTACTGGAGGGTGAGGGAAAGAGCCAAGAGAACAGAGCAATACAGTAGGATTACAGAATGGTAAGACAGCCTTATAAGGTCAGTAGACACTCCATGCTGACAAACAGCACTTCAGGTCATGTCCATTGACTTACTCTGGGTGGCTGATGCTATTCTCTTCCTCTACAGCATTTCTCTTGTTTATTCATTCCCTATTCTCTTACATTATTCCACATTTCTTAACTCTTAAAACTTGTACCTCTCTCAACCCTCATTCTTCTATGACTTGGCTTCCTACACTGCTGAAACATTCTACTATTAGAGTTGCCCTGTCTACTATTCTTGAACAAATTAGTTTGATTTTAAAGTAAGGATAAACATATTTTCCATAAATATTTCCATAAACACTCCAGAGGTTGAAGCAAGAGGACTGCTGTGAGTTCAAGGCCAACATGAGCTGCACAGTGAGTTCAAGACCAGCCTGAACTACATAGCAAAAATCTGTCTCAAAAAAACTCCCCAAAAAAACCCCAAAAACAATTCCCATTTCACTCTATTAATTTTATGTATTTATTTATTTTTGAGACAGGGTCTCGCTTTGTAGTTCAGGCTGGCCCTGAGCTCATCCTCAAACTCATATCACAGCAATCCTCCTGCCTCTGCCTCCTGAGTGCTGGGATTACAGGCGTGAGCCACCACGTCAGGCACTGTGGTATGTGGTACTGATTGCTGCTGGGTGTGAGTCCCCACACCCAGTATTGTTATGTGGTTACCGGGGATCAAACCCAGGTCCTTGCACTTGCAAGGCAGGCGCTGGAACCACTGGGCTAAATCCCCGGCCCTCACTGTATTAATTTAATTTAATTTTATTATATTTTTTGGTTTTTTGAGACAGGGTCTCGCTTTGTAGTTCAGGCTGGCCCAGAGTTTAGCCGCAAACTCACATCACAGCAATCCTCCTGCCTCTGCCTCCTGAGGGCTGGGATCACAGGCGTGAGCCACCATGCCAGGCACTGTGATATGTGGTATTGGTTGCTGCTGGGCGTGAGTCTCCACACCCAGTATGGTATGTAGTTACCGGGATTGAACCCGGGTCCTTGCACTTGCAAGACAGGCGCCGGAACCACTGAGCTAAATCCCCAGACCCTCACTGTATTAATTTTAAAGAAAAACTGAATGATACATGGAAAATACAAAGTAAACAAATGACAGTCACTATAATTTTTACTACCAAACATATACCATATCATGATCATAAAGTAACTTTAACAGAAAAAGACATAACAATTATACTTAAGGTATTTATTTAGATAGCATTCTATATAAAATACTTACATATTTGTATGTACATATATGAAATATATATACATATACAAGTATAGTTGTTTGCACATCCATTACTTCAACTGACATTCAGATTAATTTAAAACTATTAGTATTTTATTAAAATGCATGCCTTTCTTAAAGATGGATAAAAAATTTGTAACAAAGTATATAAGATGACAATAAAAAATATGAAAGGATCCTACTATTTCATCAACTAATGTTCTCCTCCTTACACTATTCAAATATAGTCCTGTTATTTTATCTGTCCTTTCACATAATTCAAGTCAATAAATGTCTGAGTATCTTAAAAATGGAAGATACTACTATATCCTAGCTGGGTCAAAAGGCAATTAGAAAAGAAGTCTTACCCCTCAACCCTATACTTTACCGAAACCAAGAGAAAGCTTATTTTGTCTTCATCTTACTGATGTTAACATTCTATGTAGGGACTGGAGTGTCATTCACTGGCAGAGCATGTGCTTGCATGCAGGAGGCCCTGAATCAGAAACCAACAGTATACACTTAGGCCATACCTAAGAATAGATACTTATTTTCATATTTTGTTCTCCTATCAGAGTCTCTTCTGTCAAATAACGTGCCTCCAAAATACTGGCATTTGCTCCAAAGGATTAATTACTGAACAGTACCCACAATTAAACCAGTGAACATAGACCTGTTCAGTGCTGGTGTCCTCCCCAAACAGTCCATGTAACAGTTTTCCAAACAACACTCACAACGTGTTCAGGCCAAAGATCATAACTCAGAGGATAATATCGGCACGCACACATACACAGTCAGAGCTGCTGACAGACCCAGGCTGACCAACTGCACAGCACCTGAGCATGCATGCCCACAGGCCCGCACTGCACCATACTTTGGCTCCATGTATGCTCCTTCACTTCCTGTGGGCCTCATTCCAGCTCTTCAGGAAAGAGAAAGAAAGCTACTAATTGAGTGGCTTAGACTCCAGCAGGGCAAAAAGAAAATGGTTGTTATATAAGCCCCCTTAAACAAACTTCTACTTGACATAATTGCGGTCAAGTCACTTATAAAACATGACAAAGTCTTCACATACAGTTATTCCCTGACAACCAATTTGCAGTGGTGATAGATTCAACCAACTCTGCACAGAATAAACTGGAACAATGAGTGTTTTTTTTTTAAGGTTTTTTGAGACAGGGTCTCGCTTTGTGGTTCAGGCTGGCCCTGAGCTCATTCTCAAACTCACATCACAGCAATCCTCCTGCCTCTGCCTCCCAAGGGCTGGGATTACAGGCGTGAGCCACCACGCCCGGCACTGTGGTATGTGGTACTGTTTGCTGCTGGGGTGAGTCTCCACGCCCTGTATTGTTATGTGGTTACTGGGGATCAAACTTGGGCCATTGTGCTTGCAGGACAGGCGCCAGAACCACTGAGCTATATCCCTGGCCCACAATGAGTGTTCTTGTACCAAGTAAGGAGTCCTCTGTTTTCTTGTCATTTTCTTAACAACATAGTACAACTACTTATCTAGCATTTATGTGTTATTAGGCATTATGAGTAATTCAAAATGATTTAAAGCACAGAAAACGATACACGTAGGTTAAATGCAAATATTATGCCATTTATATCCTTATTTTGGTTTTCTGAAACAGGGTATAGCTGTGTAATCCAGGCTGGCCTTGAGCACAGAGACCCTTGTGTTCCTGCACCACACCTGTGTACTACACCTTTTCACATAAAGGACCTGAGATGTAAATTTTGATATGGGGAAGGATTCTGGAGCCAGGACCCCACAGATAATAAGGAACAACCATATAGTATTTTAATTCTTTAAGGAGAAAATATTCAGATATGCTTTCATCAAATTATAAACCAGTTATCACCTCACATTTATTAGGATGTTTATTAAAAAACAGTAAGTGTTACCACAGATAAGGAAAAACTGGAATCCTTGTGACCTATTGGTAGGAAAATAAGACAGTGCAATTCTAGTCCCAGGAATATACTCAAAAGAACTGTAAACAGGATCTTAAAGGGACGTGTGTATAAACATGGGTTTATGGCAACATTATTCACAACAGGTAAAATGTGGAGGCAATTTAAGTATCCACTGATAAATATGGCCAAAAAATGTGGTATATACACACAATAAAATGTAGTTCTACTTTAAAAAGGGAGAAAAATATGCACAGAAAATCCTTGAGAACATTACACAAGGGAAGGAAGCCTATCAGAAAAAGACAAAAACTGGCCAAGAATTTAGCTCAAGTGGTACCACGCCTACCTTGGAAGCACAAGGGCCCAAGTTTGCTCCTGGGAAAAAGAAAGAGTGAGAGCGAGAGCGAGAGCAAGAGTGAAGCAAGAAGGAAGGAAGGAAGGAAGGCAAGAAGGAAAGAAGGAAGAAAAGGAGGGAGGGAGGGAGGAAGGAAGGAAGAAAAAATGAAGAAGATGAAGAAGAAAAGGAAAAGGAGAAAACAAATACTGTATGATTCTATTAACACTGTATAAGATACCCAGAGTGATTAGAATCACAGAGATGGAAAGTAGAATGGGGATTGTCAGGTGGTAGGGTAAGGAATGAATAGGAGTTACTATTTATTGGATTTACAATTTCAGTTTTATAAGACCAAAAGAGCTATGGAGATAGGTGGTAGTAATAGCTATCTATGCATTAGGGATACATTTAATACCCCTGAACTACATGCTTACAAATAATTAAGATGGTAATTTTAGGTTATGTGTATGTTACAATAAAAAATTAGAAAAGAAGTTAATCATAAATGAGCTAACACAAAAAATGATGTAGCTCAAAGCCAAACAATACCTATTTTGTTTTTAATTTTCTGTCCATAATAACTCCATTACCAGATATGCTTCTGAGCAAGGGATCATCCTAGTCAATCCCAGAATAAAAACAAAAGATTTATGGGACAACACGGGACTTCTGAGTAGGGAAGTAGGGAATGTACTAAAAAGTACTGCTAAGGTTAACTGACAGTCTAGCCCTAGTTATGTGCCAACACTCAGGGAATATGAACAAGAAAATATTTCTGAAAAGTATTAAAATGACTGATTTAATAATTCTTTCAGCAAGTATTGTCCAATTCCTACACTTTGGTTAAAACCATAAGATAGCTGAGTGTGGTGGCACACACAGATGAGGGTCACAAGTCTAAGGCTGCCTAAGCAACTTCGCAAGATCTTGCCTCAAAATCAAATATATAAGGGGCTGCAGATGTAGCTCAGTGACAGTGCACCTGCTGGCATGCACGAGCCCCTGGGTTCAATCTCCAGTACTGGAGGCAAGATAATAGTATAAACCAATAAATATAAATATTTAAGGATAGGGAAAGTGCCTGTAAGTACAGAAGTATGGAAAAGCAATTCCTACATGTGTATGTACTTGTATTTTAAGGGCAAAATAATACAAACTGAACAAAATAAAGTCTAAATCTAAGCATTGTATTTTCTCCTTCCCTAAGACATCTCCTTCCAGCTGACACCAAAAGGCACTTCAAACCTGATATATCTAATTCATATTCTTCCTCTAAAATAAGTTGGCTTTCTTCAGTATCCCTTTTCTCAAGGAAGGGCATGAAGTTGCTTGAGCCAGACCTAGGAGTCCTCTCTCCTCTACTTCCATTCTACTCATCTAGTTCTGCTGGATATATCTCTTCCATACTCTCGAGTCCACTCCTTTCTATCCTATCCACTCTGTCACTTCTGCCCAAGTGAGCCACCACCACCTCTCACTGCATAGTGACATCCAGGTCATTCTGGCCCCCTGCAATTCCTTCTGCACCCCGAAGGATTCTCATGAGACAAAATATTATGGTGCTCTTTCTTGCTCAAAATCCTTTAAGGGTTCTTCAATCCTCTTGGGATAAAGACAGATAATTAAAACAAACCATACAAATCTGGCAAGGTCACGCTTATTTCCCTACCTCAAACTTGGAGAAGAGCTTTCTCCTCTCACCTCCATGCTCAAACCTAAAAACCCCTCATTTTCACCATCTTCTATCCTTATCCAGAGGACCTGAGAGCCTGTCAGCCACCTGTCTGTATAACCGTCCCTCTTCTCTGTGTGAAGGGAGCATTTCCATTTTCAGGTCACAGTCCAAGTATCATTTTTTGTGAAATGGTCAACCTCACAGGCACAAGAACTATTTCACACCTACTCTTACCCCATGGCCCCAGCTGCAATGGAGCATTCCATGTAATATTCCATGTGATACTCTCCTGCCTCCCAACCCCTCTGAGCCTTGGTCCCACAGGGGAACCCACATGTATGTCCCCTCCTTAATGTTACCTGGCTCCATGAAAATGTTCCTGTATCCAGGGCTTCTGGGCCAGTTTAAGGAATTTTATTTACAGTAAGCCTTATTCTGGTTGCTTATTTACAGGAAGAACCATCAAAAGCTCAAACTCCACTGGGTAGTCTATAATAAAACAAACTAAATTTGTCTGAATACAATTTTCACTAAAACATAATTAGTATTTTTAGTACCGACTGTCAAGTCCCAAAGCAGAAAAATCCATGATTTGTCTTAGACTCTAAACCTCTTTATCACTTTATCCCACAACAAATCACTCAACATAAATCAACCAAATTACAAAGAAATGTGTAAAGACAACACTGGGCTTGGAGACTCACATCCAGCAGCAACCAGTACCACATACCACAGTGCTAGGCGTGGTGGCTCACACTTGTAATGCCAGCACTTGGGAGGCAGAGGCAGGAGGATTGCTGTGATGAGTCTGAGGCTAAGCTCAGCGCCAGTCTGAACTACAAAGCGAGACCCAGTCTCCAAAAAAAAAAAAAAAAAAGCTAAAAAAGAAATGTGTAAAGAAATTAAAATCTCTAAACACCGTTTTAAAAAGTTCTATGGAAAAAGAAGAAAAAAACTGATGAAAAACCTTCTTCCACCAGACAAAACAAGACAGACATCTTCCCCATGAATTCTGGCAAGGACAAGTCTCAGCCTTATTCACAAAATTCTTAAATAGTGCCCCTTGGCCTAAGGAAACCTCACACTATTTAAGCCTGAATGTGGATATGGTTGCTCAGAGGAACTCCCTATTTTGACGGTGAGCAAAGAGTTCGTGATGATATTTCAACAATTCTAAGTTAGGCCAGAGGTTTAGCTCAGTGGTGTAAGTGCAAGGTCCTACGTTTGATCCCTGTTACCAAAAAAAAAAAAAAAAAGTTATAAAAACAATGAGTATTGTAATTCGTGACAAAATTTAAGGTCCTATAATAAACATAAGCTGTAGTGTCATATATTAACAACTGAAGAAAGAACAGACATGTCTACAGAAACAATGAAAGTTCAAGAGAAAAGAAATGTTTCTGATTTCAAAATGACCAAATGTCTTACGATGAAAATTCAGTAACAAACTTACCACTCAAGAAGACACAGGCAGGGGCAAGGATGTTAACAGAACCCTAACAGCACCAGAATCAACAAATGGGATTATATCAAATTAAAAAGTTCCTTCACAGCAAAGGAAATCATCAATAGAGTGAAGAGGCAACCTACAGGAAAAAAAACATTCTGTCAGCTACTCTTCAGACAGGGGGTTCCCTGAGTACAAAAGAATATAATATGTAATTAAGAATATATAAAGAATTCCAAGAAATTAGACCCCCTCCCAAAATAAAAGACTCAATTGAAAGAGGGCAACAGAATGAATACTTTTCAGAAAAAGTACAAATGGCCAATAAACACATTAAAAAATGCTCCTCATCACAGGCCATCAGAGAAATGCAAATTAAAACTACACTGTGAAGGCAACCCACTTTCTGGTCCCCCTTCTGTTTCTCTTAAACAGAAGCTTTCTTTCAACAAATTTTTCCTACTCTTAACCTCTGTTGTTACTAGAATTCACTGATTTTAGAGAACACAAAACTCACATTTTGGATACCTAGCAGATTTGAACCTACAGCAAACACAAAGCTAGTCCTTCATCACAGTTAGAGAAATACTCTTCTGAAGAATATACTGGAAGTGACATTACTGGGTGAAAGGTGTGCAGAGTTCACAGTGTTTAGTTTTATGGTTAGGAGCATATACTGTTTCATCAACAAACTTAGCATGGGAATTAACCTGCAAAAAAGTAATGAGTCTGTAAAGAAAACAGGAAATAGCTGCTACAAGCTGAGGTCCATGGCATGTTCTGGCTCGAGAAGGAGACACTGCCATGGATGATGAATGCAAACAAGGTAAGAGATTTATAGGAGAATCAGCTACTCCCAGAAACCCAGAGCTGTGGAGCTGTTGCCCTAAATCCTTGGTTGCCTCAATTCCAGGAAATGCTGAGCCCACCACAACCAGAGAGACAACCTGTTCCTGGGAAGGAAGCCATCCCTCGCCATGAAGATTCCAGAACTAAGGCACCAGGACTGAGACAAGATCACCCAAACTCCACTCACCAGGTAATCCTTGAAAACTAGCCTCCTGCCTTTTCAGATGGCCCATCTGAACCTCCTCCAGCTAACTGAGCTGGAGCTTTTCCTATCTGACCTCTAACTTTCCAATTGAACTTTTTCTGTAAAATAAACAAATAAGTAAATGAACAAACACCCTACACTATGATACCTGCTTACCCCAGAAAGAATGGCTATCACCAAAAAGTTTAATAATAACAAGTGCTAGCAAGGATGTTGATGAGAATGTAAATTAATACAACCACAATGTAAATCAGTGCAGATTCCTCAAAAAACTAGAAGCAAAATTCAATTTGACCAGCTATCCCAATACTGCATATTTTTTTGCAAGAGTTCAAATCATCATAGGGATACGTGCATACATATGTTTATAGCAGCATAATTTGTAATAGCTAGATCATGGAAACTGTATCTGTCCATCAGCAAATGAATGAATAAGGAAAATATGTTACTTATACCTAATATAGTACCATGCTGCCATAAAAAAGACAAAATTCAGGCATTCTACGTGAAAGGATGTAACTTGAGAACACAACTTTAAATGAAATAAGTCAGACATATAAGCTCAAGTATCAGAGGGTTTCTCTTAAATGAAAAACAGTCTGGGCTCTTTGTCTCAAAGCAAAAAACTACAAAGGGTTGAGGGTATAGTTCAGGATAGAGGCCCTGAGTTCCATCAGAAAGAAAGAAAAGAATGGAAGGAAAAGAAAAGAAAGAAAAAAAAGAGAGAGAGAAAAAGAAAAGAAGGAAGGGAAAGGAAAGGAAAAGAAAAGGAAGGAAGGAAGGAAGGAAAGAAAGAAAGAAGGAAGGAAGGAAAGAAAGAAAGAGAGAGAGAGAGAAAGGAAGCAAGGAAAGGAAGGAAGGAAAGAAAGAAAGAAGGAAGGAAAGAAAAAGAAAGAAAGAAAGAAAGAAAGAAAGAAAGAAAGAAAGAAAGAGAAAGAAAGAAAGAAAGAAAAGCTCAATCATAGGCAAGCATTGTGGAGCAGGCCTATAATCCCAACTTCTTAAGTGGCTGAGGTAGGGAGATTACAATTTCAAGACCAGCTGGGCAACTTAGCAATACCCTGTTTCAAAATTAAAAATAATAGATTCGTACATCCTCTGTGGAAATCAGTATGAAGATTTCTCAAAAAGTTACAATTAGAGGTCCTATTTGACCCATCCTTTCCTCTGCTAAGTATATACACAAAAGAATTAAAAGATTCATATAACAACTACATATGTGTACCCATGTTTACAGCAGCTCAATTTGTGACTGCTAAATCTTGAAAACAACCAAAATGTCCATCAACTGGAGACTGAATAAAGAAGATGTGGTTCTTTTATAGAATATAAAGTATTACTCTGCATTAAAAATAAGATTGAATCATTTGTACTCAAATGGATGTACCTTCAGGACATCCTCATAAGTGAAATAAATAGGTCACAGATGTGTAAGTATCTTATCTTTTCTCTGGTATGAGAAAATGAAAATGTAAATGAGTTCTAGTATATATAGCTGATATTGTGAAATAGACAATATTTAAAAGGAAAGAGGGTATAGGGGTAAACAAGGGGGGAAAGAATGTGATAGTAATTTTTTTAAAAAAGGAAATAAAGCTTATATACAGGGGGTGAGGATTGCACAGTGGTGGGGGAAGGGGAAAAAATGAAAATCAAGTCGTGTCATATTGTGGTAAAACTCAATGTTGCATGTGATGATGATGTGTATTCATAATGCACCAATAAAGATTTGAATAAAAAAATTAAATTAAAAAGACCTGGGGATGTACCTCAATGGTAGAATGCTTGCCTGACATGACCAAAGCCCTCTTCAATTAAAAAGAAAAAAATCAACCACTTATTGAAGTAGATGTTTCAAGATCTGGAGATGGAGCTCAACAATAGAGTTCTTCATTAGAATGCCCGAGATTCTAGGTTCCATTTCCAGCATTGCAAAAGGAATCAAAGGAGTTTCAAGCCAGGTGGGACAGCACATGCCTATAATTCCAGCTACCTGGGAAGCTGAGACAAGAAGATCATAAATTCAAAGCCAGCCTGGACCACAAGGTAAGACTCTGTCTTAAAATAAAAAGATAGAACAAAAGGGCTAGAATGAAGTTCAGTGATAGAGACCTATCATATACAATCCTCTGCAAAAAAATAAAAAAGATGTATCATAGCTGGATGTCAATTTTTAACTTCACAAAATATTAAAGGAATGAGATATATTCACAATATATTATTAAGCTTAGCAGGAAAGGACTTCAAAATAGTATATACACTATTATCCAGATATCAATATGTATAGATATGTTCGCACCTGAGTCCACCATGCACATATGTATCAAAATGACATTAGTTATCAGTGAAAATTATGGAACTTAGAACATTCTGACTGAATATTTATCTGAGTTTTTCTACGTGTTCCATAACATACAATTACCTTTAGTATCGAAAGAAAATAATAAATCATTTTAAAAACCTTTACTCTACTAACCCGTGAATGTGAACATGAACATTAGACTGTGAACAATCCTGCTTTCTCCACTATCTTTGTTTCCACATGTAGACAAGGAAAAAAAAAGCCAGATGTGTTTACTACAGAGCTAAGACCATTCTTCCAGTGCTTTGAAAAGTTGTGTGTGTGATTAAAGGGGTTTGAAACAAAACAAAAACACTAAATAATTACTTAAAGAATTATTACTGAAGCCAAGAACTTTCCAAATGATTTATAATCTGTCAAGTAAGTTATATTCTCATTGTTACAGGAAGTCTTAAGAATAATTAGGATTGGTGGGCATGGTGGCTCATGCCTGTAATTCCAGCACTCAGGAAGCAGAGGCAGGAAGATGGTTCGAGACCATCCTGAACTATAAAGTGAGAACCTGTCTCAAAAAACTAAAACAAAAAAACCAAAAACAAACAAACAAAAAAAACAGAATAATTAGGAAAGGACAGGTATTTAGCTCAGGTGGCACCACGCCTACCTCGGAAGCACAAGAGCCCAAGTTCAATCCCCAGTACCACAAAAAATAAAAAAGAATAATTAAGATAACCCAACTAAAAAGTAGAGAAAAGACTTGAATAAGACTTCTCCAAAGAAGATATCAAAATGGCTTATATAGATCATCGAAAAGATGCCCACTTTACTAGTCATTAGGGAAATATAAATCAAAACTATAATAAAACTACCTATTTCACATCCATGAGGATAGTTAAAATATAACAAATATATACAGTACAATATACACATAATGTAAGTATTATATATATAAATAAGAGTGTGGAAGAGAATATAGAGAAATCAGAACCTTCACACACTGCTGGTGGGAGTGTAAAACAGCCCAGGCACTTTGGATACCAGTCTGGTAACTCCAGAGAGGCCAAGGTATCCTATAATACACAACTCTACTTCTAGGTACATGTACACAGTCTGCATAAAAACTTGTACACAAATGTTCATGGCAGCATCATTATAACAGGCAAAAAATGCAATCAACCTAAATGTGGATTGACAGATAAATGAATAATCAAATATCCATACAATGGTGTATTATTTGGCAATAAAAGCAAAGTACTGATGCATGCAACCAAAAAGATCAGCTTTTAAAAGAATAGGAAGTGGGCCCGGAATTAGCTCAGTGGTTCCAGCATCTGTCTTGCAAGCACAAGGATCTGGGTTGATCCCTGGTAAGCATACAACAATGGTGAGCATGGTGACTCACACCCACCAACAATCAGTAACACATACCACAGTGCTGGGCATGATGCCTCACACTTGTAATCCCACATTCAGGAGCCAGAGGCAGGAGGATTACTGAGTTCCAGGCTGAGTTCAAGACCAGCCTGAACTATAAAAAATGAGATCCTGTCTCAAAAAAACAAACAAACAAAAAGAATATGAAGTGAAAGAGGGTGGTGACAAAAGATCATGTATCCCATGATTCTGATTACATGAAGTGACCAGAACAGGCAAATCCTTAGAATTAGATCATGGCAATTGTAGTGCCACCCTGAATACACCAAAAACCACTAGAATACAGGTTAAAAGTTTATGAGTTTTAAAGAACGTAAAATTATATCTCACAAAAGTTGTACAGTAAGATATTAACAACAGGAAAGATAGGAACATGGCATATAGCAACTCTGTACCACTTGTGTGACTTTTCTATAAATTTACAACTTTCAAGATATTTAAACACACATGCAAAGACAATCGGGGAATTAGATGTCCTATAAATAGCTAAAGGAAAGGAAGGATTAACACAGCATCACAGAACTGTAAAAATATTCACATATAGTATGTCCAACAAAAAGATGCTGCATAAACATCAGCTGGAAGCAAATGAGGTTTGGCCCCATTCATAGGGTCACATAACACAGGCTGAAAGAAGAACAGAATTTAGAGAACTGAAACAAGCTCATTACTTGTCTGACCAACCAAATCTCCTTTTCCTACTTACATGAAACCTCCAAATAAATTTATTTGCATACAAGCCAAACACTTTCAAGAAAAAAAGTGTGTGAGATAATATACACATGCTAGTAAATAACAATGCCACTTTATCAATATAAAACTACTCCCTTTGGTTTAGGGTTTGATTAGAAAAGAATTTTAACCCAACTACACCCTGTCTATTTCTAGAAGACTTAAGACCTTCCTTACGTGCTGCAGACTGGACTTTATTACCACAGTGTTTAAGAATGAGGTCTGAGAAAACAAAAAAAAGTCAAGATTTGTTTTCACTGGCGTAAGGTGAATAATGAAGCACTCAAAGAGCATGAAATGAGGGTACTTAGTAGAGAAAGACACAAGGAAATTTTCTGGAGAATGAGATGTTTAAATCTTGGTCTGACTTGCATTATGTGTGCAAATATTGCTCTATGTATATCTAAAGGTATACTTAACTACACATGTATCTCAGCTAGCATATTTACTAGAGATTATATCTTGATTTAAAATAATGAAATGTTTTTTAAAACTTTCTAAATTACCTTATTATTCCAAAGCATATTATGGAAGAGTCAGATTTCATGTTAATAACAAGATCAAGCACAGAGAAAATAACTAAACCTGCTGTCTTAAAGTCAAAAAGAAAAACACATCTCCCATTTTGTTCTGGAATCTAAACTTTGTGCTACAGGAATAAGGACTGAATTTCGAGATCATTCTATTGAAAACAAAGGAAAAAAGATAAAAGCATAGACTCAAAGAATAAAAGGGAAAGTACAGAACCAATTATTGTTTAGCAAGTCACTCAGAATAAGGCTAAAATCCAGAAAAATAAAAGCAATATCCTCTTTATCCCCAGCACCCCTCACCTGTTGTTCCTTTTTCAAACAAGAAAATCACTTTCCTCCAGGACTAGTGGTGAAGTAAGGAAGAGGGCAGAGGTCCTTCTAATGTTCCCAGAGAGCTGCTGTGCCTGAAGGGCCCCTAACCACCACCTGCTCCTCTGAACTCTCCTGACCCTGGGCCAGCCTCAGAGTAAGGACAGTAGTGGAGAAGGTGCACAGCTCCCATTCAGAGTCACCAACTGTGACTAGTCCTGAGCAGTCCACTAACACTCCTAAAGAAACTGACTATATTTATTCACAAATACAAACATGCAGACACAAAAAAATATTTACCTGTACCCAACTAGTAACTAAATACTGCCTTATCTAAAATGACCATTACACCAGGAAATCACAGACAAAGGTCTGCAAGCCTTTCACAGTTTTCAACTGTACAAACAGCCACCATGGTATGTGTGCTGTAGGTTCAGCACCTTCACAGGCCATATTCTCCAAATTCTCACAGCCAATCTGTCCCACAGCACTAATATCTTAACATAATCTGAATCTTATCAACCAAGTGATAGTAAGTACCTTCTTTTCTCAACAGTAGAATCTCCTGGGTAACCTAAACACTTTCTTCTGGGCAGATCTTGGCCCAGAATTTCTCAACCCCACACAGGAAAGGATGTTGCAATGATCCTTCCAACTCTTTAAGGGTTACATCTGTATCTTGAACTATCTGGAAGCAGAAGCAGTAAACATTTATGTAATAACTCAAGACTATGGTCATAATTGAAACATATGAGCAGCTTCGTCATAAAGCTGTTTATGAACAGCTATGTCAGGGGGGTCGTAACTCAAGGGTCTGTTGTACTGCACCTTAGTGGCATTAACACTTGCCTAGCACACACAGGGCCTGAGTTCAGTTGCCAGCACCACACACACACACACACACACACACACACACACACACACGCACGCATAGAGAATAGATGATTTTAAAGAACCGACAGAGCAAGTTCTTCATCATAAACCATCTTATTTCACCAAAGACATTCACAGAACAATGCATCAGTAGGCAACACTGAAATGCTTCTGGGTATCAAATGAAGAGATAAAGGCACTTTGGACTAGATAGGCAGAGGGACTAGTTATTCACAGGTGGCTCAGGGTCTTAGTCTGACACGTCGATATGGTCAAAGCCCAGAAAAGAGCAGCTTCGCAGAAGGGTAATGAAGGCAGACCAGCCTTTTCCTCTCCCAAACAATGACATCAGTTCCAGAAAGCCAAGGTTTCTCCTTATTCTTTTTCTTTCTTTTAAGTTTACTGGCACATTTTAGGTAATCGTTTTATGATAACAGTCATCTCTGGGGATTTGTCCCTGTACATTATATATCTTGGTTCTTTTCATTCCCTTTCCTGCCCCTTTACAAAAACTTTGCTTCCATTTTTTCCTTTTCTTGTATTTTTTTTCTCCCCTTCTTTCCCTTCCCCACTCCCTCCCTACTTCCCCTACCCTTTATTTTGGACCTTTTTTTTTTTTACATTATCTATTATATATTTTGTCCTCATGTACTCTTGCAGTTTCTCACACTAGAGAAAGTATTTGATATTTACATGCGTGTCCTATTTATTTCTATAATTTCTATAATTTTAAGTGTGTGACATCAATATGTTCATTTATCATTCTTTTTGGCTGGATAGGACTCCATTTTATTAAAAAACAAACAAAAAGACATATTTTCTCTATCCAGCCTCCAATTGAGGGCCTATAGGCTGTTTTCAAGACTTACAAAGGACTACTATCAAAATATATCAAGAACTTTAAAAAAAATCAGACTCCCAAATTTAAAGACCCAAAATAAACTGACATTTCTCAAATGAAAAAGTAAAAACAAATAAACATATGAAAAAAATGTTCAAGATCACTCATAATTCATGAAATGCGAATACTCCAGTAAGAATAGTTGCTATCAAGGAAACCATCAATAACAAATGCTGGTGAGGCTACGCGGAGTGTAAACGAGTGCAACCACTGTAGAAATCATGGAGATTCCTCAAAGAACTAGAAGTAAAGGGCCTGTATGACCCAGGTATTCCTCTCATTATTTTTTTAAAATTGATTTTATTGGAACATTTTATATATACATTATGATCACATTTAGCATAGAGTTTATACCAATACATGACACATCTTGATTCTCATTTATTCCCATTCCTCTGTCCTCTCTACAACCTCCCCACTCCCTACAAATAAGCATTGTTTCCTTTTTTCAACCATCATTTTTTCCTTCTTTACTGACCCTTACCCACCTTTTCCCTTTTCCTTTTGAGCATTTTCTTCCCATTTCACAATAACTATCATACATTTTGGAACTCATTTAAGCCTTCAGATTCTCATACCAGTGGAAATATACAGTGCTTACACATCTGTATCTTATTTATTTCCCTCGTAAGTATTTCCTCAAAGTAGACACATTTCAGTATAAATGACTCAAATTTATCATCCTTTATGGCTAATACATCATTTTATAAAAAAAATATCTTCTCTATTCAGTCTCCTGTTGATGGGCATTTGGGCTGTTCTCAAGATTTAGCTATTACAAACTGAGCTGCAATATGGAAAAAAAAATTTACAGCTGTTTTTCAGACAAAGTATTATTATCTAGAGTATATAAAGAACTTAAAAAAAAAATTCAGCCCCCCTAAATTTAAAGGCCCAATTCAAAAATGGGCATCTGAAATGAACAGTCACTTTTCAGATAAAGAAGTAAAGACAGCTAAGAAACGTATTAAGCAATGTTCAACATTGCTGGTCATTCGAGAGATGCAAATGAAAACAACACTGAGATTCTGTCTCATTCCAGAATGGTTGCTATCATGAAATCAACCAACAACAAATGCTGGTGGGGCTGTGGCAAGAAAGGAACCTTTCTCCATTGCTGGTAGGAATGTAGACTAGTGCAACCACTGTGGAGATCAGTGTGGAAATTCCTCAAAAAACTAGGATTAG
>PVIR01034765.1:0-16960 GCA_004026965.1 Petromus typicus | reverse complement strand
TTTAAAAATTACACTTTTCAAATTTTATCTTTTTCAATTTAATATGTAATAGCTCAAAAGGCTAATTTGAAAATTACTTAAATTTAAATTTTGGCATTTACGTAAATGTAGCTACCTTTTTTAGATTAAAATTAAATTACTAATGATTTATGATATTTTAGGTGACACTTGAAAAATCTGTAAGTTTATACTTTAAAATTAGTCAGAGTAACAGACCTAGGAAATATTATCTATATTCAATTATTAATTTAAATTACATGTTTTACTGTATATTGAACATTTTCTGTCAAAATGAATCATTTTGGGGGCTGGGGAGTTAGCTCAGCGGCGGTTCTGGCTCCTGTCTTGCAAGCGCAAGGGCCCGGGTTCGATTCCCCAGTATCCACATACAATACTGGGTGTGGAGACTCACGCCCAGCAGCAACCAGTACCACATACCACAGTGCTGGGCGTGGTGGTTCACACCTGTAATCCCAGCACTTGGGAGGCAGAGGCAGGAGGATTGCTGTGATGTGAGTTTGAGGCTGAGCTCAGGGCCAGCCTGAACCACAAAGTGAGACCCTGTCTCAAAAAAACTAAAAAAAAAGAATCATTTTGAACTCATAGTAGCAACAAACTAGTAAATAATTTAAAAACTTTATTGAAGTTATCACAATTTGTAATTTTAATAAAAATTTATATTAGGACATTTTCCATTAGTTATATTTTTTAAATACTACAAAAGAATAAGGATTTGTGAGCCTTTCTTAAACAATGCATCATTAGTGTGAATTTCATCCTCAAATAACCTAAGGTAGATGGCTTGGTATCCCACAGATTCCAAAAAGACCAAGGGAAACCATTGTAGAAACTAGTGACATACAAGAGATTACAATCGGTTTTAATATCCTATAAAGCCCTTATTAAATACTTTAAAACAACTCAAATGTTTCTCATTCAGTGAGGCAAGAAGCAAGAAAAATGATTATTATGATAGTAAGTCTAAGAAATGCACCAAAGAATACTCTGATAATGTCAACTAACCCATACAATAACAATGCAATAGAGTGTCAGATAATGTTAATATTTCCAACTTGTTCCTCTGATTTAGGGTAAGATTTTCCAAAAACTACTATCTCAGTGGATTTTTAAAGTGAGTGTTGTCAGCAGAAATTTTCCCAGCTTTCCTAATATGGGCTTGGTCACATGCTAATTAAAGCTTTAAGGAGGGGCAATCTATTTTTCTTCAGTCTTTATTGTACTTCTTGAATTGAACTTAGCTAACATCAGCTGAGAGCCTACAGCCTAAAAGTCACTTTGATTTGCTAGAAAGTGAGATATGAGCATCAGACTTCCAATGCTCATTTCACCAAATGGTTGTTTTTGGAGAAGAGGGTGAGGCAATGTCTTTCTCAAGACCTAAAGATGGGCCACTACCAATGATAACATTTGGGAAAGAAATTATTCATTATTTCAGCAGGTCTCATGGTATGAAAAAGTTTTCTGAAAATTGTTGGCTAATGACATAATATCAGTTGCAAAGTGGAATCGATGTTATCAGGACTTCAGAACACAACAAAAGAAAAAAGCACAACTCTGACCTTCATGGAGAATGGGTTTTACAACCCTGTGGATTATAAAATTAATGGATGCTCAAGTTCCTTATACCTATCCCAGTGTAAGTGCTATGTAGATACTTGAATTTCATTGTTTAGGGAATAACAAAGAGTATGCAGATTTTTTTATTTTTGTGATAAGATCTTCCTGTGTAGTTCAAGTTGGTCCTGAGTTCAGCCTTGAACTCAGTAATCCTCCTGCCTCTGCCTCCTGAGTACTGGGATTACAGGTGTGAGCCACCACACGTGGCACTGTGGTATGTGGTTCTGATTGCTGATGGGACTAAGTCAACATGCCAGGCATTATTATATGTGGTTACTAGGGACAGAACTTGGAACTTTGCACTTGCAAGGCAGGTGCCAGAACCACTGAGCTAATTCCCTGGCCCTTGCCTACTTTCAATATAAATGCAATTTTTAAAAATTCAAGAATGTGTAAATCCATAGATATGGGGTCCATGAGTATAAGACTACCTACTGTACTTACTTGTATAAAATAAGAAAATGATCTAAAGGCTAGAAATAGCTTTTTGCTGTTGAAATTCCCTATAACTTTTAATTTTGGCTGTAAAGAGTTGTTCTAAAAGGATCTACAATGAATATTTTCCTTATACAATTTGCATACATGCATATTTATTTCTGCATATATTCTCTTAAATGCTTACTTGTTACAGAGATTATTTAAATTAGTTGGTAAACATTTATAACTAGAATAAGACTATTGTCTAACCTTACTTTGGGTACATAAAATTTTTCTTCTGTGCTTTTTGTACAGGCAATAGAGTATAACAATGCCAGAATGATAGAGTCTGGGTCAAAAATGTCTCCTAAAAGTCTTATGTGATCCAAAATGAGGTTTGGTAGAGGTGAATAAACTGCAGGATCAATCCATCACTATTTGCTAGAAGAATGTAGTACAGGGGCTGAGGCCTTGTGGAGAAAACAAGTCGCTGAGGTATGACTTTGATGACGGGATCTCTACTAAGGCTGACTGCTTCCTGGCCACTGTGATCAGCATCTTCCCTAGTCACATGCTCATGCTGTGATGAAGTTCTGCCTCACCTCATGCTTCAAAGCAAGGCAGCCAGCTATTCACAGACAGAGAAGAAAGAAACCTTTCCTTCTGACCTAACTGTCATCTTTGGGTATTTCATCCAATAACAGAAAGCTAACTAACACATGGTCTGAGTTCAAAGCATCAGTGGAAGAACTGGTATGTTAGTCACTTTTCTCTTTTTGCTGAGACAAAATACCTGATATCCAAAGTTAAAGGGGAAAAGGATTTATTTAGCTTAGAGTTTATAAAGTTTTCAACCCATAATCAGCTGGCTCCAAAGAAGAGTGGCACATGCCAGAGGGGAATCATAGAACAGAAATGGTTCACGGCCTCCACGTAGTAACAAAAGCAACAAAGGACCTTAGCAGCATCTTTCTGCCCCCTTCTTCTTATCTAGACTACCGGTATTAGGGCAGTGCCAGACCAATCACTGGTCTGATTTAGTAACCACACGGCCTCAATCCCAGCATCACACACTCTAGATTCAGCTACCTTTGAAAAAGTCTCATGGTGGCATGAGGTAATGGGGGACCTTTACACACAAACCATAACAACTGCAGCATAGATAAGAGAAAATCATTCAAGATATTGATAGGAACTACTAATTAAATCTTATATCTTATAGGTTATAGTAAGAACTGGCCATAGGATTGTTGTGAAGATTGAAAGAATATTTGAAAAGTAAGAAAATGTCTAGCAGAGTGTCTCTCAATGAATTTGCAGTAGGAATATCTGATACAGTTCATTCTTCTTAACATTTCTGTTGTCAGAAATCTCTTCCAAGTAACATCTGAATTCATCAATATCTGAATTTTCATTTGTCCAGAACTTAAATTTCTAGTTTTATAAAAACAACTTTGTATTTAGGTGTTAAAAACTAAGCACATTTCCCTCTTTATCAATAGGAAAATTTTTTAAAAGTGAGCTTATGGAGATGAATAAAAAGTGGAAAAATGTAGAACAGGAAAGTGAGTATCCAGAAAAGAAAAAGGTATTGAAATTGCTTTTTTTTCAATACTTTAATGTATGTTTTCAAAGTATAATTCAACATTTTTCTCAAAGATTTACAATAGATATTTCTATTTACTGTTATTAGAAGCTTTGTTATTACCTTTATTCCATAAACTTGAAAATCCTTTACAAAACATTGTCATTAGCAAGGTGCACAGCAATGAGAGCAAAGGACATCTAGTAAATGTTGGATAGGGCCTGGGATTTAGCTCAGTGGTTCTGGCGCCTGTCTTGCAAGCTCAAGATTCCGGGTTTGATCCCCAGTAACCACATACAGTACTGCATGTGGAGACTCATGCCCAGCAGCAACCAGTACCACATACCACAGTGCCGGGCGTGTTGGCTCATACCTGTAATCCCAGCACTCAGGAGGCAGAGCCGGAAGGATTGCTATGATGTGATTTGGAGGCTGAGTTCAGGTCCAGCTTGAACCACAAAGTGAGACCCTGTCTCAAAAAAAAAAAAAAATGTTGGATGGATGGAAAGACAGCTTCTAGTAATTGAGGAAATAACACTGAACATTTTAGATATCCATTAAAAACAAGTTTGTTTTTTATAAAGCATCATAATTGATATTTTCTTTCTCTTTTTCATTAAGAAATAAATTGTCACAGAAATCTCAGTCTTTACTTCTACCTTCTGTATTCTATGTTTCCAATCAATTTTTTCAACACATTTATTTTAGTGTATCATGATTCTAACTCACCCTCATTGAGTGATTTTAACAGTAGAAGTGTTGTGTGTGTGTGTGTGTGTGTGTGTGTGTGTTTTCCTTTAGCAATCTAGTCAGCCATGACTAGAAGCATTCTGGACTATTAGCTACAAAGTGGAGCACCTGCTCTTTCACACACGATGTCTGAAGTGTTTCAGTCTAGAGTAACTGATACGCTGAGATTGAGGCCTTAGGAGGGGCTTTTGAAAGTTTATAGCAGCTCAGTTTGTGACTGCTAAATCTTGGAAACAACCCAAATATCCATCAACTGGAGACTGGATAAAAAATCTGTGGTTCTTCTACACAATGGAGTATTACTCTGCCATTAAAAAATGATAAGCTTGAATCATTTATACTTAAATGGACATACCTTGAGGACATCCTCATAAGTGAAATAAATAGGTCACAAATGTGTAAATATTGTACCTTTTCTCTGGTATGAGAAAATTAAAATGTAAATGTTTTCTAGAATGTATGTTATATATTGTGAAATAGAAAATACTCAAAGTGAAATAGGGTGAAAGGGGGAAAAATAATGTGATTATACCAAAAAGAAAGGAAACAAAGTTTATGTATATAGGGGGTGGGGGTGGTAGGGTGGGTAGGGCTATGGGAAAAAATGAGAACTAAGTGGTATCATATACTGGTACAAATTCCCATTGTTGAATGCAATCATGATGTGTATAAGTAATGTACCAATAAAGATTTCATTTAAAAAATTATATCATGGGTTGATCAGCTGCAGAGAACTTTTAAGAGCTACAGGCTGCTCACGGGCTTAATAATCTATTTTGGATCTCTTGAGAGTGAATATCATTGTGTAATTCAGGTTGTCCTTGAACTCACCATGTAGACAAGGCTGGTCTTGAGCCAAAGAAACTTGTCTGTGTTATCTTCCGAAGTGCTGGGATTACAGGTCATGCCTATCTATCCATCTAGTTTGTTAAGACTGTGTAACAAAACCAAGTTATTACTGGTAGCATTTAGCACTTTCTGTACGTTGTATATCAGTGACTTAATATTAATCATGTAAACCAGCAATTCTCACGCTTTCTGTGTAGTCTTCCTGGTTGTATTTACTTCTAATAACTCCACAAAGCATTTATTAACATCTGCTTCTAAATCATGAGCACCTATCCTGACCAAAGGAAGACAAAAACAGAAGATTCCTCTTTTTAAGGAAACATCTTCCTACAAGCTGTCAGCCACAGAAATTCCCATCTTACCCACCCATTTTGTATTTGGGAAGATACTAGAAAATTTATGAGAAAGTAACCTCCACTCTACCAAAATACAAGAAAATTATAAGTGAACGTAACATACCAAACATATAATGTCTCAGTGAATAGATAATCTACTCAAAGTTTATTCTATAAAGTAAAATTATGTTTTGGCCAATTTTCTTAGGAAATTTGTTCAATCCTCCAAAAATTATCTCTAGAACATTCTTAGTTCCTTTTTTTTAATGCTTCAGGTTGGAATTGAACCCAAGGTGTCCTACATATGAGGTGCATGTCTGTAACTGCATTACAGCCTTTGTTTCCTATTTCTTACCCTCAGAAACTGACTGCTGGATATTGTCTTCATCTTTATCATCTTTGTTGAAAAATTGGAGTATATTTTTCTTTGTCTCTAGCCAAGGTAAACCAGTATGTTCCTTTCTTTCTTCTTCTATTTTGCATAAAAACAAGGGCAAGGAATAGGAAAGAGGGCCAGAGACAACCAAGAACAAATGGGAAAGAAAAGAATACAATTTATAAATGTTACAGAAAGCACACATTTTTCATGATGAAAAAGAACCAGGATTCTAAGGTTCTGGGACTGTAGACTGCTGCCTTCGCACAGATGCCACCCTCTATACCTGGTACCCCACTCTGATTGTTGGAGGCTGAAGTGACGCAGAGCAGTTCGCCCAACAGACAACAGGTCTAATGGCTGCTGGCCTCAAGCTGTTTCTCAGCCTGGACTTTTCCTACTCTCTTTTTCCCTCCTGGCCCTTCATTACCACATTACCAAATTCTGAAACATCTGTCAGGGAAAATTTACCAAACTGTTGTAAGGTTCTATACCATCAGCTTTAGCAAATCTTGCTAAAAGAAATCATATACTAATTAAGGAATTTCCCTTTTTATTAAAAGGAAAACAGATAAATTTCTGAGAGAGAATAATATAGTATTTAAATCTACTATGCCTGTATCATGGAAAGTCACAACAGAAGATGATAATTTTGAAGAATATTTAGTGAGAAATATTTAGAAACTTGCTTCTAGTGTTAACGGAAAAAGAAAACATGAGGATTTCCCAGAGCATGGTCTTAATATTTTATTAGAAATATATATATATAGCTTATGTATACAAAGAGAAACTAACATCAGAATGTTTAACTCATGATAAATTTTAAGTTTTTAAATCAGATTGTTTTCATACCCTTTTATATCTATGTTTTTCTTTTCCTTTTTTCTGGCACTAGGGATCAAACATAGGATGTTGCACTTCAAAGGGAGGCATGGTCCTATGGAGCTAAATTGCCAGCCCTATTTTATAGTTTTAAAGTATTTCATTTTAAATGTTGCTATAATATGCAATATATTTATAGTGAGAAAATAATAATCTACACAAACTCTCGTTTTTATGCTGAGTGTGGCTGTCAGAATGCTGACTTGAAAATAAATCTGAGCCTCATGAGAAAAGACTGGGGCATCCAGCTAAAGTCTCTGCCATTGCTGTAGAACAAGGGTGGGCATGATACTTTTGATTTAATCCTTCGTCAAACTTTTTCATCTTTTATTTTTAAAAAGCTGATATTTGCCTTAATTTACATATTGATATTATAAATTTACTCTGATAGTTCTTTTTTTATTAAAACACTAACAGTAAAGTTTTGAAAAAGCATGTGTAGAAGTATAATGTTATGACTGGTATAAAAATTAACACATAAGATAAAGTGGTTACAGTTGTACAAAGTATTGAAGCTGGATTGAGGACCTGCACTGCACCAGAAGTGAAACAACTTAACACCTAAGTGGAAGGACATGTGACCTTGCTAAAGGAAGACTTTCAACCTGGCAGTGTTTCAAAATGTGTATATCAGTGGAATGCTCTAGAATTAAAAGTACATGACAATGTGGGAAAATCTGATATATACTAACAAATTACTTCAATAACTGAAACAAAGTTTTAAGTCACTTTAAAATTTTTATTCTTGTTAATTATCAAAGTTTTTCGTAATATACTTTTTCTATAAGAAAATAATGAATTTATAACATTCCTCATCATGGAAGTGTGGAGCACATGCAGTGATTTCTATTTTACAACTAAATTATTGATATACTCCATCCATGTATTAGCAGGTGATCCAAGATATCCCTCTTAATTTTAATCTCTGCTCTTTTTTTCCTTTAGTATAGCACAGAATCCTAATGGTTGTCTTACTCTGTTTTTAAGGGGCAGTGATGGTTTTAACTAGAGACAGAGACAGACAGAGAGAGAGAGAGGGAGACAGAGAGAGAGAGAGAGAGCGAGAGACAGAACCAAAGATGAGCCCTGGATTTCTTACTGTTACTTTGACTTTTGGATTTGCACAGAGAAGAGTTTTTTCTTGATTGCCTCTGTGTTTATTTGCACACTCTATTTATGTGTTATTCTAGGGATTCCAGGTTTAGAACACTACATTTGCTCTTTGTTCTCAGCTGCTGACTTCCTATAACATCCATTCTGAGGAACAGGGTTTCGAGCCTGGAGTCCAAAGTTAGACAGATACTGCTTTTTCTCCCATAGCCAAACTCCAGTGTTGTGCTGAATTTCTTTCTTTCTAAATTTTCCTTGAGCACCATATAAATATACCCACATTGCTTTTTTTAAATCTAGCTTTGCATTTCAATGAGTCAAATCATTAAAAAGCCACTTTCCCAAGGTTTTGCTAAATTTCTTTGCTGATAACGGAGGTCATAGATAAACATAGGAAAAAATGAAACTGTGAATGTCTGGCCAGAATTTTCCTCCATTCTGTTTTAGAGATAGATGACAAAGTCTAAGCTGCTTCTCACAATGTGTCAGGCTAAATAATCATCATCTTGATGACACGGCATTATCATTATATTCATCACGTATGTTACTGGATATCCTTCTGTCAGGAACAATTCATTTTTCCAGTTTCAGTTTGAGCAATTACTGCCTCTGAACTTTTAGCAAATATTGAAGCAGAATTTTATCATTTAACAGGTTCACAAGCTGCTGCCTTTATGGAGTATGGTACATATGTTTGCAATTCTAAATGGGCCATTTGAGCTAAATTGCCCTAGCTGCTAAAATACCCTTTCACCACTTTTGGTGGAGAAAGACTAATAAAATTGTTTCAAAATAATGAAACTTATCTGTCCAAAGTGGGGAGGAGTCTTTCCATCATTGCAAAATAATAGAAAAGAATTAGGGTATAAATCAGACTTTAAGTCTTAAACAGTGCTCTTAAAAATCTGATAAGATGAAACCAGTTCAGAGAACTCCCTGGCTGAGATAATGGTCCACCAAAACTGTGTGTTAGGTTTGGTCCATAAAATGGCTTTTCTGGAAGGGCATAGTTAGATATCAAGGCCTGGTCAGAAGTTCTTACATCAGTGGGAGCAGAAAAAAGGATGCAGGATCCTGGAACTCCTCTTGTTTTCTTTCCTGGTCATGAAAGGAATGGTTTTGTGTCTCTACAACTGGCATTTACCATTGTTACTTGACATCTCTCTGAAGCCCAAAGCAAAGGGACTGTTTCAACTTGTACTGAAAATTCCAAAACAATAAATCATAATAAGCTATTTACATTTAGTAAGTTCATAATTTCCTATACTTAATTGTACAAAATGAACTAATAGAAGCACCTAGATGAATAGTTTAGATTCATGAATATTGCAAGGAACTGTTTACTAAAAAGGAAAAACTTAGTGACAAGAACAATGGTTACCACCGGTTATTTTTCTTTAGGTATAAACCTGGAATAGCAAGCAAAAATACTTCTCTTTTTATGTTAAACCAAAATACACCAGAGCAAATAATTCCCAAACAAGACTATGATAGCTGTATTTTTGCAAAAGTTAATCCTAGTATGATATTCACAACACTAAGTTGGCTGATGCAATGTAGAAATCAAGAAAATTATACCCCCACACAAAAATGGAACAATACCTTTTAAATCAATCATGAAAAATTCTCCCAGTGAAAAAGTGGACAGCATATAATTTTCCTTTGAGAAATTCACAGTAATATTTGCTTAATATGCTGATGGACTTATCAAGTTTCTTGAATAAAATTGATTTACAATACAGTGGGGATTTTTTTTTCCAGCCAGAATGGGCGGAAGGATAGATGTAAGAGAACTTTGAAATGCAGACTGTTCCTGAGCTTTGGTCCCCAAAGAGTGGAGACTCAAAATCAAATTAGGCCCTTAATATTAGGCAAAATAAATTAATTGTAATTCACTCCACCAGTTGAAGCTGTACTGTTCTAACAGGATTAATTGACCTACACAATTCTTTTTTTTTTTAAATTATCTTTATTGGTACATTAAATATACACATCAGGATTGCACTCCATAATGGGGATTTGTACCAGTATAAGACACAACTTAATTCTCATTTTTTCCCATAACCCTACCCACCCTACCACCCCCCCATATACATAAAATTTGTTTCCTTACTTTTTTGTTACAATCTCAACATTGTCCCCTTTCACCTTATTTTACGTTGAGCATTTTCTATTTCACAATATATAACATACAATGCTAGGACTCATTTACATCTTCGTTTTCTCATACCAGAGAAAAGATGCGATATGTACCTATCTGTGACCTATTTATTTCACTTATGAGGATATCCTCAAGGTATGTCCATTTAAGGACCTACACAATTCTTTCAAATATGCAATAGACATCTCCTTTCAGGGATATAATCTAGGAGCTGTCTCCTAGCATTGTATTTGAAAATAATAATGTTACTTTTGGAAACTTTTCCAAATAAAATCAATTTGTTTGCATAAAATGTAGACAATCTGGATGTGAGAAGTATGATTTATAGTTTTTCATTAGGACGTTATTTCAGGGTGCTTTTCTCTTTGATCTGCTAGTTGCATGGAAAAACACTTACAATTAAAAGTTTGAACCTCTTAAATTTCTTTTTTATTCATTGGGTTTTTTTTGAGACAGAGTTCATGTTCATTGATCAAGCTTCTCTTGAACGCATGCGATCCTCCTGCCTTTTTTCTGGAGCACTGGGATTAGAGGTATGAAACACTGGGCCTGGTTACACCTCTGATTGTTTGTGTATCATATGTTCTTTTAAGAGCATAGTTCTTCCCTACATAATCTGAAAATGTTTTATTTCTCTGGTTATATTCATACAAGTTAACACAATGATACAAAATAATATTTAGACCATCATCTGAAATTTCATACTATAAAACATGACATCTAGCATAGTGTAACTTACTTTAGCGGCATCTAACATAAAACTCTACACGTATACCATTTCTACATAAACAGTAATAATTACAAACTGAACACAATTTTAAAATATTTCCCCTTATTGTTTACCTTTCTGTTTTTTTAAATTTACTTATTTTTCACTGTTGACGGCCAGTGTTAATGAGTTTTGTGACCTCTTTCAACATTTCACTGCTTTACATTTCAAACACACTTCTGTACTTTTAAAATTTTTACTGTTTTCACAGAAATGAATTTGCAAGTTTTTATACTTCAATGTGCTTTTGATTTTCTCATTTAACAAACACAGAAAGAATCACTCTGAATCAAGTAGAATATTTTTATGCTTTTTAACAGCTAAATGAAATTGTATGCTAAGATATTATAAAATTCCACTATTGATTGGCATTCGTTTTTACTAGAAAATGGTTGCAATAGCCAACATTTACAAATACGCTTATCTAGTGGATAAGGAGATTTTACTTGAGAGGAGTAAAAATCTCAGAAATGAGAATAGGTTGAAAGGTATGTACTTATTAAAATAAATACTTTCAGAATATTTCCTAATCTCAAAACTGTATGTGAATGCCTTTCTCTGTATTTCCTTTGGCACTGGCGTGTTGGTTCTTGGTAGAAGTGAATTTGATCTTTTTGGTATGACTTAGGAATCCTATTTAATTT
Organism: Petromus typicus; assembly: GCA_004026965.1. Classification (NCBI taxonomy): domain Eukaryota; kingdom Metazoa; phylum Chordata; class Mammalia; order Rodentia; family Petromuridae; genus Petromus; species Petromus typicus. The sequence goes on along the minus strand of PVIR01034765.1, from coordinate 5,444 downwards.
TCCTTTCACAGGGAAAATTCTCCTGATAACTTCTTTTTAAAATAAATTTTAGTGTTAATTGCTGATTCTTCTAAACCCAGTTTTACATATTTCATAATTTTATGTGTTAAGATTTTGTTAAGGATTAAAAACTAATGTGTTAAGGGTTCTGTGCCATTCATCATGAATGGGCTTTGTTGAATTTTTACCTTTAAGGATTGATGTATTTGTCCATTTGGTTTGGATTCAAAGTATTTTCACATACTACCTTTCCCCCTTCTACTATGGAGTTTCCAAGAACTCTCTCTTCATAGTGTACCTTTTTTTTTTTGAAGTCTGTTCTAGCTTCTGTGTATTTCAACTTCATGTTTTCTATTTCTGTGCTTTTCCAGAGTCATTTATTCATATCTTTCAATTGAATCTTTTCATTTTCAATGACATTTAACCTGACATTCATCTCCTTAAGTTTTAATTGCTTGTGCTTTAGTTCTCATTTCTGGAAGTGACTGGTTTTATTTTGAGACTTTTGTTATTCTTACATAATGTCAACATCTTTAAAATATTTATTTAAATAACTGGACAATTATTTTATTTTCAACATCTGATTTTAATGGATCTGCTGGGCAAAAAGTAGATTTATGACTTATTTATCTTACACAAATAGGGATGCTTGAATTTTATTATCAATTGCATTTGACTTAAAAATAATGATTTTTAAGCTTTTAACTTATCACTTTTAATTGTTCTACTTTGATAGATATTATGGGTCCCAGTGCTGAAAAGAAGACTTCAGATTTCTAATTGTTATCATGGATTTCAATTTTTAGAAGTGTAATTAATGATGAAATTTCACTAATATTTTGTTAATAATATATTTCCTTTTGTTTAAATTGAGATATATTTTCCATGATAGATTATTTTTTTCTGGGAATTTATATTTCAGGATAATCTGCTTATTTGAAGTCTCTGATTGCAGGGATCTCTTTTCCCTGCCTGTAAATTATTACATAGAATATAAATAAGACTGGTCAAGTCTCCCAGTCAGCATCTCTATGAATTGTGATAGATTCCATGGCTTCTAGTCCTTCAGGTTCTTATAACACACTTGCCAACATGTCTCTTCCTCAGTGAAAAAGTAGGATATCTCTGCTACCAGGATACTTCTTGGCCCAGTGTTGGAACTCAGGACTGTTGAAAAAACCTATGTAACTTCACCAAAGTGCTTCCAGAACAAGAGATACCCAGTGGAGAATGTCTTTTTTTCCCTATGTGTGTCTTACATGTAAGTTCTCCAAAGAGAAATGTGTTTTCGGGGAGCTAGTGCTTCCTACCACTCATGAAAACACAGCATTGGTTTATGCTTCTTGCGTGCAAAACACTGTCAACACTTACTCTCTGGTCCTTGAGCTTTAACCTGCCCACCTGTGCTCCAGTTATTAGCTGGTAAAAGAAATGGAAGACATATGCTTGGGCAGCCATCCTCTCAGAACAGTTATTTGGAGATTATTTAATTTCCTGAAATATCAAACTGTTATTTTACAGTAAGTATTTCATTGCTTTATTTTTTAAAAGAAGGTAGTTTTATAATTTCATTATTCACTTACTTTTCAAGATATTAATTCTGTTGACCACGTGGTTGAAAATGATGCTTTTCACCCAGCTGTTATTTCTAATTACTTTTCTCCTATTTGATTCTTTAGAACAAAAATGAAAATTTCAGTCACTGAGTCTCCAGAAATATAGAATTATTGATCCTTAGGATATAATCAACTACTCTTCTTTCAGAGCTAGTTTGAGGCCTCTGTGCATCTGGGTTAATCACTGCGATTATGAGCTGATGTCAGAAGCAAATGAAATAGATTTAGCTGAAGAAGACACCTTTTAAAGGATTAATTAAGAAAGTATAAATAGAAATATTAGGGTAGTGAAATATCGAATGGAAAATAGCATTGTATCTAAATTTTAAATGCTCTTTTATGAAGAGACAATCGAATGCAATAATTGATGGATTGACCACCCTGCCTTGATTTAATTTTTTAACCATTTATTGTGTTTATAACCCAAATTAGTTAATTTATCCTGCCTCCATTTCCTACCTATAAAACAATGATAATACATTTTACTCATTTAATAATGCTCTCAAGATGATTATTTGAGCAAGCATACATAAATGTAAGATTTACTAAGAAGTTGGACATGTGTAGAAATGATGTCAGAATCCATTAACACAAGTGGAGTAGATGTAGGGAGTTGGGCTAAATGCATCCGACACGGTGCCATGACACCATAACTGAACAGCAGACCTTGGGCAAGCAAGTTCATTAACTCCTCTGGCCCACAGTTATTTCTTCTGTAATATAATTATAGTAATATCATCTTTCTGGAGTTGTTTTTACATTAGCAAAAAATGATCAGAATGCTAATACTATAGAAACTTGAATAAAAATGAGCTTTTAAATATGTCTCTAATTATTTGCTACTAGCATCGGTACTGAATGAGTGAACAAAACACGGATGGAATGACAGTCTCTCCTGTCAACTGATCCTATTTCAAAGGACTCAACCTGAACTAGAAGTAGTCCTCTTCCATAGCATCAGATGTGATAGGAAGATTGCTTTAAAAGGTTTTATAATAATTATTAAATGATTTAGTACAATACACTTAATTCCTTTCCTTTTTATATAAATTCTGCTTGCTTTAATTTTTAAAGTCATTTGGAAAACCAAGAAGGAAGGAAGGAGGGAAGAAGAGAGACAGAGAGAGAAAGAAAGACAGAGAGAGACAGAGAGAAGTGCACAAAATAGGAGGAAAGGAAAGCGGGGGGAGAAAGTCCAATACACTATTGTGAGAAACAAGAATTGGAAGCAACCCACATATCCACCCAAAGTGAACAGGGATTGGGTACATATCTTATGGTAGATACTAAATACCCAGCATCACTTTCTATTTGGTAGACAGTAGTGTCAACTAAATACTAAGAACCCCAGCATTAGGCAGAACTTGATCTGAAGCAGAATTTCACCATGTAGGGGGTTCCTCTTCCTTCAAACCACTCCTCTCCTTGTTCGCTACTAGCAAGATTCCTTCTCAGGATGCTTCCCAGCTACTGAAATTTTCCTTGGACCAAAGCAAGCATCACCATTACGGATGGTGATTTCAAACTATTTTGTAGACCCTGGACATTGGATACCGCATCCCTAGTATCTCATTTCATTTTTCAAGAGTTGCATGTCCCCTGGAGACCCAAAATGAACCTTTCAAACATCTATCTAACATATTATATCTGGATCACAGTTAAACAGAATCTCATTTCTCTACTCCACAAATTTGCAGTCCCAAGTAGTACCATTGCCGCTGATAGTCACCTGTGTTCTGCTCACTTTTCTCTTGCATTCCTAAGCAGGAATCTGGTAGGAGTTCTCTTGTGTTTTACAAAAGCTCTCTGTAGCATAATTCAGAGCTTTCTAAGTGCTCCCAGGTGGGCTTAGACTTCTTAATATCTGCATTATTGACATTTTGCCTCAATAATTCTGTGTTGTCACAGGCTGTCCCATGTGCAGGATGCTTAACTGTGTCTCTGATCTCTACATACTGGATGTCAGAAGCACTGTTTCAGTTGTGTCAGCCAAAAATGTCTTGAAACATTGCTAAATATTCTGGGGGAGTGAAATGCTCTCCTGTGTTCACAAGTTCTCTCTGACTGTTAGAAAGCAATATCTTGTATGTCCTCAGGGAGAGACATCAGAGACAACACCATCGTACTCCTCCCTGGACAGGAAATTTCCTCAGCCACTGCTGTCCAGCTTTCTTCACCATTTGAAGTCTCATTGGGAGGGGTCTTAGGAATCATGGAACAGGATTATCGTACTGAAATCGAGATGTGTTTCACACTTACCTCAGTTGTAAAACAGTGGGAAGGACAGTGCAATACTCTGTGTCATACATAATACACTTGTATTTGTGTGCACCTGTATGAATTATATTTGCAAAAATATTTCCTAAGAAGGAAGGACATAGCACATTATTTACAGACATAGAAAGTTGCATAGCACACACTTTTAAACAATAGAAATCAGAAGTTAAATGTTAATTATATGATTTACTTTTTATTTTTATTTGATATGTAAAAGATTTATTTCTAGATATTATTTTGCACTTTAATATATGTATATATTATGATGTATCAAAATCAAATTAAATTACTGCATATATATGCCATTTTGTGATAAAGGCACTTAAATTCTACACTCAGCAATTTGTAAGTGTATATTCGATTTGTTTTTTAACACTTTTCATTGATACATATTCATGGGGTACAGTGTGATATTTTGATGGAAATATGCAATGTGTGATGACTAGATCAGGATAATTGGTATATCCATCTCCTTGAATGTTCATCACTTCTTTGGATTGGGAACACTCAAAATCTTTCCTGCCAGCTACTTTGAAATATAAAATTAGATGTTGTCAACTATAGTGACCCTACTGTGTTATAGGAAATTAAAAGTCATTCCTTTCCTATCCAGTTGTATCCCACATCTATTAATTATGCTCTTTCTATTTCATCTTGCTCACCCCATCTTTCTGAGACACAACTAACATATCTAAGATGATAATATCAACGATTTTAGCCTCTTCAAACATGTAAGATCATGTAGTACTTGCTTTCCTGCATCACATTTATTTTATTTGACACAGTTTCCTTAAGCTTTATCCACTTTGGGGCAAGTAAAATGATTTTATTATTTAAATGCTGAATAACCATGTTCTGTACACAACCATCTGTCAATTGATAACTTGATTCTATTCTGACATTGGTAATGTGAATAATGAAGCAAAAGCCTGGAGTTAAGATCTCAGTCACCCTGATGTTGAAAGTTAGAGATCAATAGATTTTCAAGCAAATATATCTGTTATATCCTCATGTTACTATGAAGTGGTTTAGTAAAATAACCAAACTTGGCAAAAACTTATTCAAGGTTTAAAAATAATGATATTAATAACTAATAAAACATAAAAACATTTTGATGAATAAGCATTATATAAAAATAAAGTCAGGATAGAAAACTAATTAAAATTAAAATTAAAAAAATAATATCAATATCAAACAAGAAGGTACTTTGTGACAATATTTTTGCAGCTTTCTAGTCAAAATTCTGTTTAAAATTAAATAGTAGGTAATATTTCAGAGGTAATATTTTATGTATTTTCAATAACCTTTCCTTCTTATTTACTGTTCTTATATCTTTATTAACTTTCAGTTAAGCTTTTTATGGGCTGTTGAAATACAATGTATTCACATTTTCTTTGATTTTTATCCCTAAATTGTAACATAGGATATAAATTATTAAATATAGTTATTCAAGATCATTTTTTTATCTTTGAAAAATGATTTTTAAATTTTCATCTATCTGTTTCCCAACACTTCATGGATTTGATCTCATTCCAATCTTCCAAGAGCCAC
>PVIR01034764.1:0-16937 GCA_004026965.1 Petromus typicus | reverse complement strand
GGAGCCCGGGGAAGCAAGCTCCAGCTCGTGCCCAGCCCTGGGCTCTCTCCAGCCTCAGAATTGGAAAGTGAGTTGGCTCCTCCTGCCTTTCCCCTGCAGACGACAGATAAAGAAGTCCCCGGCCTGGTGCTGATGCAAGACCTGGCTTTCCTGAGTGGGTTCCCGCCGACCTTCAAGGAGACGAGTCAGCTGAGAACGAAGCTGCCGGAGACCCTCGCTGCGAAGATCCGCCTGGTGAGGCAGTGGGTGCTGAGGCCCTGCGCCTCCCGCCGACTCTCCCTCACCCACGTTTGCCCCAGGTTGAGCCAAGGGGAACTGGTCTCCACACGATTCCTGCCCAAGGGCGGATGTCAGAGATGTCCTTTCTCTCCTCTTTGTCTTGGGTCGCTTGCAGCGCTGGGGACTGGGCCTACCCGGGGCCTCACACACATGGGGCGCCCGCCCTGCCACCGAGCTGCAGCCGTGTGTGTTTGCTATTCTAAGACGGTCTTGCTAGGCTGCCCAGGCTGGCCCTGGAGGTCCTCCTGACTCGGCCTGCTGATGAGCGAGGAGTACCGGCGACCACCTCCACTCTGGCCGCTCTGAGCTCTTAATTTGGGCAAAATGCTAAGACTCTTCCTTGGTTCCCTAATTTCTGGAGGGAAGCCGCGTCACAGGCTCAGCACACAGTGCTGGTGCATTTGGGTGAGGTCAACACGATAGGCACCGTCATCGACGCCGCAGAGGGGACTTGGGGCCAGGAGGACGAGCAGAGTGAGAGATATCTTCTGCCTAAGAGAGACAGAAAGCAGCCCCTAAAGCGGGGTGCCCCCCAGCCCTGCTTCTCAAAGGTGTTTTATGGAGCAAAGCCACGAGGTGAGGTGTGTTCAAGGTGGGACAAGACTAGTCAACGGGTAAGACTGCAGGCGCAGTCGCCTGAGTAGTATTGATCCTGTGAGAAGTCACTGGGTGGGCAAAACGAGGTCAACCAATAAAACCACGTGCAGTTGCTCAGGTGACACTGATGATAGGGGATCCAGCGGGGAAGCAAGGCAGGGGTTTTTCCTGGAAGGGGCGGGTGAGACTTAGGCCCCCCACACAGGTGACTCCTACTTATTTAGAATACCAGTTGCAGCGATTCCTCCACAGTACTGCCCTTCAGTGTTGGCCCAAGTGGAGAATTCCACACCTGACCTCATGGGAAACTGAAATACTTCATAAAATTGCCTTCACCTTGTGTATAAGAAGCATAAGTTATGGGGCCAGGGAGTTAGCTCAGTGGTTCTGGCGCCTGTCTTGCAAGTGTAAGGGCCCGGGTTCGACTCCCCAGTAACCACATAACAATACTGGGCGTGGAGACTCACGCCCAGCAGCAACCAGTACCACATACCACAGTGCCGGGCGTGGTGGCTCACGCCTGTAATCCCAGCACTCAGGAGGCAGAGGCAGGAGGATTGCTGTGATGTGAGTTTGAGGCTGAGCTCAGGGCCAGCCTGAACCACAAAGCGAGACCCTGTCTCAAAAAAAAAAAAAAAAAACCCTAAAAAAAAAAAAATTAAAAAACAAAAAAAATATATATAAAAGAATGACTGGGGTTCCCAGGATATCTCTCTGATACAGTAATGCAAATAGCCAAAATAACCCAAATAGGGGAGACAGTGTAACTCTAGCCTGTAGACACTGGAAATCGAGTTCATGTTCTCAAAGAATGAATTCCAGGGATGGAGGAGGCTGAAAGTAGGGAGAATTGATTGAGAAAAAAACAGCATCTGCCTAAGAGAGCGGGGCACCCCCAGAAAGTGGGGCCTGCTTAGCTTACTTTTCAGAGGTGTTTTATGGGGCAAAACCATGAGGTTAGGCGGACTCGAGGTGGGACAAAACTGTAAGATCAGTGGAAAATTTCAAGGGGCCAGGAGGTGGGACACACCCTGACCAATAAGGCCCCTTGTACAGCGTCAGGTGACATGGATGAAATGGGGTTAGATGGTGGAGAGAAATGGGGGGAGACGGCGCCTGCTTAGAACATCAGCCCTGCTCTTCAGCAGGGGGTGCGGTACCTTTTCTCTTTACAGTGACGGCCACGGCAACTGCCTTCGGATGGCTTCTCACTCATTTAGCTCTCTGCAGTATCACTGTGGGCAGAGAAATACTCCAGAATCCAAAAAAAAGTGAAATACCTACTCTTTAGTGATTTAAAGAAGGGATTTTTTGGTTTGGAAATTTTGACTGAGTTTTTCTGACAGAGTTTTTCTATGTAGCCCAACCTGGCCTTAAACTCTTGGCAATCCTCCTGCCTCAGCCTCCCAAGTGGTAGTGTTATAGGTGTGTGCCCCCGTGCCTGGCTTTTTCTGATCTTTCAGAATACACAAAAGTTTGATGTCTTTCTGAAGCTGTGGTTTTCTCCTGTCCTGCCGCTCATTTAGTCGAGCCCTGTGTCCTGAGCCTGTGTGGCTCGGGGTCGGTCTCCTGCTGCCCTGTTGCTCCACATGATGGCAGTGTGACAGACCCCACCCCTGGCCAGCTGCAGGGCAGTGGAGGTTTGCAAAGCTTCTGATGTGCAGAACTTAAAAGTCATTTCCAGCAGCTGCCCAGCAGATGGACACAGGTACACACCTAGCAGTCTCCAAGGAAACCCTGGGCCTCCTGCCCGGCGCTCCTCAGGCCGTGGCCAAGGCTGGTCAGATGCTGGTCCACAAAGGCCTTGACTGTCAGGACAGCTGCAGGCACCCCGTAGAGGTCGGACGCTAGCACAGAATCACCAGCAGTTAGACAACATGTGTTGTGTTTGAATTCAAGACAGTTAAGGACGTGACTCCTTGATATGGCTGTACACACCTGTCAGCTCAGCACTGTGGGAGGCTGAGGCAGGAGGGTGGCAAGTTGGAGTCCAGCCTGGGAAACAATGACTTAAAAGATGGGCTGGGAGTGTAGCTCAATGCAGAGCCCCTGGGTTCAAACGACAGTACTGCCAAAAAATAAAAATAAGAAATTGAGTCCACATTGGAAAGGCGGGACGATTTCACATGGTGGGGAGATCTGGCAGCATTGACGGAAGCCTGGCTTCAGGAGACACCTGAGGTGTCCCCTCTCCGTCCTTGTGTGCGTTCTGGGTGGGCTGTCTTCAGGCTCCATGGGGCTGTGAAGCTGCTGCTCCCGGCGGCTTCCAGCTGACACGTCCCCTCCACAGCTGCAGCTGTATTCCGAGGCCAGCGTTGCGCTCCTGCAGCTGAGCAACCCCAAGGGCTTCCAGGAGCTGAGCAAGCAGACGAAGAAGAACATGACCATCGAGGGCAAGGAGCTGGCGCTCAGCCCTGCCTACCTGCTGTGGGACCTCAGTGCCATCAGCCAGGTGCGCTGCGCCTGGCGAGCTGGGAGAGCAGGCCCCATCCTGCCTCAGCCTCCAGTGCTGGGATCACAGGCGTGGGCACGCCGCGCAGCAGCGTCTTTTTGTGCTGGCTGAGACTGTCCTCCGTCTAAAGTCAGCGGAGCACCCGGGCGGAGGGCGAGAGGGCGGGGCCTGAGGCGCCTGTGCCGCTCAGTCCAAGCAGGATGAGGACGTCTCTGCCAGCCGCTTCGAGGACAACGAGGAGCTGAGGTACTCGCTGCGGTCCATCGAGAGGCACGCGCCGTGGGTCCGCAACATCTTCATCGTCACCAATGGCCAGATCCCGTCCTGGCTAAACCTGGACAACCCCCGCGTGAGGATCGTCACCCACCAGGTGCTGCACTGCCCTGGGCTCTGCTCCGGCCTGGGGGGGCCAGGCCTGGGGTCCGAGTCTGGCCGAGTGTGACCACAGGCCTCTTGCCGCTCACAGGAAGTCTTCCGGAACCAGAGCCACCTGCCCACCTTCAGCTCCCCGGCCATCGAGAGCCACATCCACCGCATCGAGGGCCTGTCGCAGAAGTTCATCTACCTGAATGACGACGTCATGTTCGGCAAGGACGTGTGGCCGGACGACTTCTACAGCCACTCCAAGGGCCAGAAGGTGAGCGGGTGCCCCAGGCCCAGGCTCTGGTGTGGACGGGAAATGTTCAGAGCTCGAGAGTCAGAAACGCGGGTGTCGATGTTCAGGACCAGCCTGAGCCACAGAGGGAGTGCAAGGCCAGCCTGCATGACAAAGTGGCTCTGTCTCCAGGGCCGGGGGTGTAGCTCAGTGGTGCCTCACCTGTCTGGCAAGTGCACGGTCCTGAGATCGGTTCTACAAAAACAAAACAAAGCAAAAAACTAAGGCATTAAAACTGGTACAAGAAATTTGCTTCATTTTCACATACTCAGAAGCCCCCCCCCCAAAGTCTTTAGTTTTCTACAGCAAAATTACTCTGTCCCAGAATAAAATACAGTTCTTAAAAAGTTCTAGGGGCAGGTGTCATACACACGCCCATGATCCCAGCCCTCAGAGGCTGAGGCAGATTTGCCATGAGCTCGAGGCCAGCCTGGACTTCTTAGGCGCTGTCACAAAAGAAAGCAAAGGACTAGGGCTGTCACTCAGTGCTGCTCATGCCAAGCAAGTGTGCGGGCCTAGGTTCCATCCGGTGCCAGAAAGAAGAGTAGCTGATGAATTTATCAAGGAGCAGAGAAGAGGGAGTGGGGTTCACCTCCTCGCTGGCCGGGGGACGGGGTGACCCAAAGCCCTCAGGAGGCGAGCCAGCCCCAGGGAACTGACCCACTGCAGGAGCCACAGCTTCCTGGTCCTCCTCCTCGCTCCCTGCTCACTTGCTCCTCACTCCCCCTCCGTTGCCCCCACCTCGTCCTCTTTCTTTTTTTGATATGGGGTCTCACTCACTGTGTAACTCAGGCTGCCCTGGAATTTCAGGCAATTCTCCTGCCTCAGCCTCCCTTGTGCTGGGATGTAGGTGTACGCAACTATGTCCAGTTTTTTTTCGGGGGGGAGGAGGCTGGGTTTTTTTGTTTTTTATGGTTTTTTTTTTTTTTTTTTTTTTTTTGATATTTTTATTGAAGGGCAGAAAGCACCAGAAGTCACCTGCTGCTTCCTCCTTGGTATGCTGCAGGTGTACTTAACTTGGCCTGTGCCGAACTGTGCAGAGGGCTGCCCAGGCTCATGGATCAAGGACGGCTACTGTGACAAGGCCTGCAACAACTCCGCCTGTGACTGGGACGGTGGCGACTGCTCAGGTACGGCTGTGCAGGGTGGGAGGCTCGTGTGCGTTTGCCCTGCAGTGAGTGGCGGGTGCAGACCTGGACTGGTGGCCACCATCCATGTGCTGCTCTGTGCCTGTGTCCCCGGAGAGCTCGCTCATGCTGGGCCTGCGCCGGAAAGTGTCTTCCTTACCACTTAAAAGTGAAGATCTGGCTGGGTTTAGTGGCTCACTCAGGAGGCTGAGGCAGGAGGACTGAAGATTCAGGGCCAGCCTGGACCCTTTAGACGTAGTGAGACCCTGTTCAGCAGGGAGGAGGCTGGAGGTGTAATTGAGTGTGAAGCCCTGAGTTCAGCTCCCGGTACCGCACATGCACATGCACATGCACGTACGTGCACACACGCACTCACACACATGTGGTTCTGTCCTGGTGGAGTTTAAGGCCCGTGAACGCTCCTGAGGAGTGGGCTGAGTGCTTTCCAGCCCAGCTCCTGCACTGCCCGTCTGCTCACAGTGGGCCACTGAGACTGTGTCCCTGCAGGCAGCAACGGAGGCAGCCGCTATGTGGGCGGCGGCGGAGGCGCAGTCGGTGGCGGAGGGCAGCCCTGGCAGCTCGGCGGTGGCCTCAGCAGCGTCTCCTACTGCAGCCAGGGCTGTGCCAACTCCTGGCTCGCCGACAAGTTCTGTGACCAGGCCTGCAACGTCCTGGCCTGCGGCTTCGACGCTGGTGACTGTGGCCAAGGTACAGTAAGTGCGAGAGACACCGGGAAGCTGGACGGAGGCGCCTCCCACATAGCCGTCCTCTGCCCTCCAGCCTGTAAGTTCGAGCTCGGAGAAGGACTCTCACCTCTGGTGCCGTCCTGTCCCCGCTCCTGCCTGACGGGGGTCTTCTGAGAAAGTGGATCTGTCCTAGCTGAGCAGAGGTCTAGTCTGGAAACGGGGACAGGAGACCCGCCACTCTTTTTTCTTGGTACTGGGGATCGAGCCCAGGGCCCTGTGCTTGCCAGGCAGGCACAATGCCACTGAGCTGCATCTCTGGCCCGACTGGCCATTCTTTGAGGGCAGTGTGAACACGAGGTCTCCTTGGTAGCTCAGTCACAACAGAGTGATTTGGACAGGAAGTTTCTCTCAGGCAGACAGTGTGGTGGGCACTGACACGCGGACCTAATGCTTGTGGATGACGGTGCTGCCCTGGCAGAGGGCGGCAGCTCAGGCCGGGGAGCCACCTCTCCACCATGGCTGCTGTGTCATGATTTCTGACCCTTCTGGTCAGCTTAGTGAAAACCTCAAACATTAGAGGGTTGTACAAATGCCTGTCTTGTTTTTTTAAGATGCCACATTGGTCTGTGCGTCTTTCTAGATCATTTCCATGAGTTGTACAAAGTGACTCTTCTCCCGAACCAGACTCACTACGTCCTTCCCAAGGGCGAGCGGCTGCCTTACTTCAGCTTTGCAGAAATCGCCACGAGAGGTGTGGCGGGCTCCTACAGTGACAACCCTGTGATCCGACACGCGTCCATCGCCAACAAGTGGAAGACGGTGCACCTGGTCCTGCACGATGGCATGAATGCCACCACCCTGTACCTGAACCTCACGCTGCAGAACGCCGCTGACCAGGAGTTCCAGCTGCAGCTGACCGTCGAGGTGGACACGAGGGAGGCCCCAAAGCCAAACACTACTGCCCAGCAGCCCTCCGAGCGCACGCTCAGCCCCGCCACGCCGCTCCCGGAGGCCGAAGTGCTTTTCGAGGATGTTCCTGAAGAAAAGCGCTTCCCAAAGGTCAGGAGGCGTGTAGGAGACCCAGCAGGGCCGTCCTGGGGGGAGCTGAGCATCCCCCAGGCCAATCTCTCCCTGCTCCCTGGAGAGGCCCAGGCCCGACTGAGGGTCCTGGACGCGCAGCTGCAGGAGGGCGACATCACTCTAAAAGGGTACAACATGTCCAAAGCGGCCTTGCTGAGGCCCTTTCTCCTGAGCTCCCTGGACACGGCCATCAGTTCAGCGGGAAGGGCAGCTGAGACGAAGGCCGGCACGGAGGCCCCGGGGGAGAAACCGGCTCGCAGGAGCCCAGACAGCGTCAGAGGTGTGCAAAGCCCCCACCGGCCGGCCTCTCCGGCAGGGATGGCGGAAGCGGACCTTCACAACCGGGTCTTGGAGGCTGAAGCAAGGCCTCAGTCGGAGACTCCAACCCCGAGCGTGTCCAGAGGAAAACTCTCGCCTCCAGAGACTCCACCAGAGAACCGAGAGCTAAGAGAGAAGAAAATTGCCAAAGAAGAGCAAAACCAAATAGAGGCGAATGCCGAGGACCCTGTAGACACCAAGGACCTCTTGCCCGGGAGGAAGCTGCAGTGGCAGGCCGGAAGTGACCGGGGGTTTCTGCCCTGGGAGAAGAGAAAGTACTTCCAAGATCTGCTTGAGGTAAGTTAGAACCGCCTCGCAGTCCTCCGCTGTCAGCCGTCCACCATTTCTGGCTTCCTTGCACTCCTCCTACAGGCTCCATCACTTTCCCGCAGCTTTGGTAACAAGGACAGCCCTCAAGGGCTCTCCCTCTGGGTGCACTTAGCGGGGTGCCCCCATGTGACAGCCCAAGGTTCTGGCGAGGCCCAGTCTCCATCGGTCACCTGTGCCGTCAGAGAGGGAAGCTAGGGGATCAAGACCACTGTCACATCGGGAACAGGGGCCGCAGGAGACCCGCTGGTAGGTTGGGCCCTCTGTGCTGACCTCCAAGCTCTGACGGCCAGGCCAGTGGCAAGGTCTGGGCTGCTGGAGCAGCTGGATGATCTCCACACGTACCTGCCTGCCACTGGTCTCCTTTCTGGGGAAAGAACATTACAAACAGGACTACAGGCCAGAGAGGCTGACAGGAGGGGCTAGACGTGCCCCGCAGCGGTAGGTATCTGTGTGGTGTCTGGTAGGTGCCACGTGCACACGTTCACTTGCCCTGGCTGGGGAGGCTACACTGTGCCTGGTTCCTGGGCTGCCTTCGGGTGTAGCAGGACATGAATATTGAAAAGATAGTGTTTTGTGTTTTGGTACAGGGTTCAGGCTGGCCTTGAACTCGCAGCCTCGAACCTCCTGCCTCAGCCTCCTCAGTACTAGGGAGACAGGCAAGCACCACTGTGCCCAGCAGAACTCAGTGCTCTGCCCTTGTTAAGAAAGCCTTTCCCCTTCCAGGAGGAAGCGGCGCTGAGGACTCAGCTGGCCTACCTCACCGACAGCGGCCACACTGGCCGGCGGCTCCAGGACACGTTCGCAGATTCACTGCGCTATGTGAACAAAATCCTCAACAGCAAGTTCGGGTTTGCGTCACGGAAAGTCCCCGCGCACATGCCGCACATGGTGGACCGTGCGGTCATGCAGGAGCTGCAGGACATGTGAGTGCTGCCCTCGCGGCGAGCCCAGCCACGTCCGCCCACCCGCTCACTGCCCCGTCCCCCAGGTTCCCCGAGGAGTTCGACAAGACGTCCTTCCACAAGGTGCGCCACTCCGAGGACATGCAGTTCGCCTTCTCCTACTTCTACTACCTCATGAGCGCGGTGCAGCCGCTGAACATCTCCCAGGTCTTCGACGAGGTGGACACGGATCACTCGGGCGTCCTGTCTGACCGCGAGATCCGGACGCTGGCCACCAGGGTGCACGAGCTGCCACTGAGCCTGCAGGTGGGCAGCCCTGGGCCACACGTGGTGCCGCCTCTGACAGTTGGACTCACCAGCCCCCCCAGCAGGTTTCGGCTGACCTAAGTCGTTTGCTGTCACCCCAGAACTGGAACCACACTTCAAGTTTATATTTTAAGACAAGCTTTTCTGTTTGTTTTTTGAGACACTGACTTATTGAACATCCCAGGCCGGCCTCAAACTCACAGCAGTCCTCCTGCCTCAGCCTCCTAAATGCTGGGATTCCAGGCCCTGAGTCTCACAGACGAGGGCGAGAGGTCTGTCTGCACTGTCTCTGCTCTCGTTGGAGACTCTGCACTGAGTCATGTTGGAAGTTGGCAGGTGGTGCACACCTGTCACCCAGCACTCGAGAGGCTGAGGCCAGAAGATCAATGTATGTTTGAAGCCAGCCTGGGCCACATAGTGAGTTCAAAGCATCTTGGACGACGTAGGTACACCCGGTGTCAAAAACCACACCCAGGCTGGGGGTTTAGCTCAGTGCTTCTGGTACCAGCCTTGCACGCACAAAGTCCCTCGTTCACTCTGGCCTCCTCAGTAACCACATACAACAATGCCGCGAGGGGAGACCCACGCCCACCAGTAATCAGTACCACACACCACAGTGCCCGGCGTGGTGGCTCACGCCTGTAATCCCAGCACTCACTTGGGAGGCAGAGGCAGGAGGATTGCTGTGAGTTCGAGGCCAGCTTGGGCTACATAGTGAACTCAGGGCCAGCCTGAATACAAAGCAAGACCCCGTCTTAACAAAACCACACACAAATCAGCAGAAAAAATCCTTGAGGCTCGCATTTAAACCATTTTTGGTAGATTTTACATAATTTTGATTTTAAAAGCCAGTCACAAGTAACAGGTTTATCTTTTTGTTTCGCTATTAGGATCTGACAGGTCTGGAGCACATGCTAATAAACTGCTCAAAAGTGCTCCCGGCTAACGTCACACAGCTGCACAGCGTGCCGCCCACGCAGGAGGCCTACTACGACCCCAACCTGGTGAGTGCTGCGCGCGCCTGCCTCCTCTCTTGACTGGCCTCTCCCCAGCTGGGGTGGCCGAGGCGGTGCACGTGGGTCTGGGAGGCCCGGGCAGGAGACCCTGGGAGCCGCTGGTCATCAGAGTCACACACCTGGCCTCAAGCATGCAGCTTCGATTCAGGGTAAGGTCTGGGCAGAGTTAGTGTGTCAGCCGCTGGTTTTGCTGGCAGATGGAGAAACATAGGTCAACTGCGAAGTGTGCCCAGCGGGGCTGCACACCCTCGTGAGCGTGCGGCACACCCAGAAGACCTCGGGTGGAGCTCAGTCACACATGGTTCACATCACTTTGCATAAGTACTTTCTGTAAGAATAGCTATGCTCTCGGTCAGAATGAAGCGTTATTTATTTAGCAGGACCTTGTCTCAGAATAAGAAAAAGCAAGGAGCTCAGGTGTGGCTGATGGCGAAGGCCCTCCCCAGTACCAAAAAAGAGACAGTCATAATTAACTTAGGAATCTCATACGCCAACTTGTTTTACTTTGTGCTATAATTTTCTTTTTGAGAAACAAGTTGTAAAACCTTACTAAGGATTTGTTTCCTCTTTTTTTTTTTTAACATTAGGTCTTGCTATGTAGCATAGGCTGGCCTTGAACTTTTCAACAGTTCTCCTGCCTCAGCCTTCAGAGTGCTGGGATTACAGGCATGCACCACCACATCGGTGGGGATGCTTTAGAGTGTAAAATATGACTGAGATAAAGCTTTATTTGGAGTAACAGCTGGCCCTCCAGGGGCTGCAGTCTGCTGGTATGATTGTTAAAAGGACCGTGTAGGAGCCGTGTAAGTTCTGCCCCTGTGGCGAACGCCCCCGTGCCCTTGTTGCTCTGTCCTGTCCCGAGTCTGAAGAGCCTTGCTTTCTCACAGCCCCCAGTGACCAAGAGCCTGGTGACCAACTGCAAACCGGTGACTGACAAAATCCATGAGGCCTACAAGGATAAAAACAAGTACAGGCAAGTCCGCGCCTCCATCCAGAGCCAAGCAGTGGCCGGCCAGCTGCCCCGCGCCTGCGCAGTGCTCGCGCGCCGCTACCCCGCGCCTGCGCAGTGCTCATGCGCTGCACGCTTCTAAAGCCGGTGTGAGAGTCCGCAGTCGGTCTGTCCTGTGGGCGCTGGTACCCTGGCAAAATGCTTGTCCTGTGGACATTTCCTTTCATTTCCCTCTGAACCAAATATTTCAACTCTGAATGTGTTTGGATGCCTAGGTTTGAGATCATGGGGGAGGAAGAAATCGCCTTTAAGATGATCCGAACCAACGTCTCCCATGTGGTCGGCCAGCTGGACGACATAAGGAAGAACCCCAGGTGCTGACGCTCACCAGGGTTTTTGGCTGTTTTCTGACATTTTAGTTTGGCCAACTCTGAGTTATCACAGAGACATGAATGTGATAAGAATCACACAATCCAGACGTCTCCGTCTCCGCCCCCTCGAGGCTCTGACTCAGTCCTCACTGATATTGTCTAGCTGCTAATGGAGCATTCTATTGGCTGGCTGCGTCATTAGATGCTAAGTTCAGGTAGCATGAACCGGGAGTCATTCCTGAGCATGCCTTGCGGGGGACCCCCCATCACATCACTCGGTGCACCCACATGGGACATAAGCCATTGAAAATGTACTTGGAGGGGCCGGGGAGTTAGCTCAGTGGTTCCGGTGCCTGTCTTGCAAACGCAAGGACCCAAGTTCGATCCCCGGTAACCATACAATACTGGGTGTGGAGACTCATGCCCAGCAGCAACCAGTACCACATACCAGTGCCGGGCGTGGTGGCTCACGCCTGTAATCCCAGCACTCGGGAAGCAGAGGCAGGAAGATTGCTATGATGTGAGTTTGACGCTGAGCTCAGGGCCAACCTGGACCACAAAAAGCTGGCTTGGTAAACCTGACTGTCGCTGCAGGAAGTTTGTTTGCCTGAATGACAACATTGACCACAAGCACAAGGACGCGCAGACGGTGAAGGCGGTGCTGCGGGACTTCTACGAGTCCATGTTCCCTGTGCCGTCCCAGTTCGAGCTGCCCCGAGAGTACCGTAACCGCTTCCTCCACGTGCACGAGCTGCGGGAGTGGTAAGTCTCATGCGTCCTCGAGTGAGGACGGTTCCACACGCTACCTGTCATGTGACTTCTTCCAGAAAACACAGCTACAGTTTTCATTGCAGTTTGTTGGGTTAGGGTTGAGACCAGGTCCCACTCAGTAGCTTGGACTGGCTTCAAACCTAGGATAGGACACAGAGGAGTGCCCCTCCATGCCAGCTTTTAATATCAGAAAGGCATCAGCTCGCATTTCAGGGGCCTTGGTGTTGGGGTGTAGCCGAAGTCCCCACATGATGGAGCTGCTCATTGGTCAGTGTGGAAGGGAGCAGAGGGGGGGCTGCTGGGTGCGCGTCAGGCCAGGCCAGGCCCCAGCCGGGCTTCGCAGGGGAGCCAGGCTGACGCACGTCTGCTCTGTGCCCAGGAGGGCCTACCGGGACAAGCTCAAGTTCTGGACCCACTGCGTCCTGGCCACGCTCATCCTCTTCACCGTCTTCTCCTTTTTCGCTGAGCAGGTAAGTGTGACACGCGTGTGCTTCTGGTGACAGTGGACCATCCCAAAGCATTCATCTGCCCTCAGACAGTAGCTGCACCATAGTGCATCCCTATACTTGGCACCTAGGGCAGCCCGAGGTGTGGGGACCCTGCAGGCCGAACCCCAGGCGACAGCTAAGAGGCTGTTTTCGGACACTCGCTGACTCCTCCCATGCACTGGTTTCTGTGGGCTCCGATTTCTGCCCTCTCTGTGGGCACCCTTGGGGTCCCAGTGTCCCCTGGCCAGGAGTGTCTTCAGCCTTTCCTGTGCCCTCCTCTGGCCCTGGTGGCTGCTAGAGGGTGACTTGGAGGATGAGGAAGGTACAGGAGAGTGCAGAAGACCACAAGTGTGAACTTCTCGGAAGAGCCTTGGAAAGGTTCCCTGGCAGAGCAGGAGCAGGAGAGGGACGGGCAAGGGCGTGGGGAGGGACCCGGGCGAGCAGGCGCAGCCGACCTGGGCCACAACGGAGCGGGTTGGCTCCCGGCTGGGTGGGAAGCCGGGGCACAGCCTGAAGGAGCTGCTGGGTGTGGGGGAGGTGGGGCTCTGGCTCCCCTCTCCTGAGCCCTGCCTGGGTCCCAACCAGCCAGGGTGGCTCCTGGTGTGGGAGAGGAAAGGCTGGGCTGTGGCGGGGGCTCTGCGGAAGATGCAGAGCCCCTCTCCCTTCCCGGAGGAGCTGCTGTGGCAGCACATCGCCTTCCCGCTCAGACAGCAGAGGCGCAGGTCGGCAGGGTTTCTGCCCTGGCCCCGCCTTGTTTTTACCTTCAAGTGACTGCTCTCAGCGGCCGCTTAGACAAATTCTCATAGTTTCAGTCACGTCTCACAAACATTTCTCAGTCCTCCTTAGCCTGAGCAGCCTCCTCCAGCCGGAAGCCTGAACACACGGACACCTGGAAAGTAAACATGCTCGGTGGTCACTGCTCCTCCGTGGGCAGCGTAGGCTCAGAGACGCAGAAGCATCAGCGGCGTGGGCCTCACTACGGCCCAAACCTGAGGGGCCACACACGCCGCAGGCGGGGGGGCAGGCCTGGGCGGGTGTTCTCAGGAGTGCGGAGGCTGCCTGGAGCCATCTCACCTGGGAGACATCGGGTCCGGCTCCCAGAGAATAAGGGTGGGAGCTGTCCCCCGTGCATGTGGGAAGCTGAAGTGTATTCTGTCCTTGGTCCTTTAGTTAATCGCTCTTAAGCGGAAGATATTTCCCAGGAGGAGGATACGCAAGGAAGCCAGCAGCGATCGCATCAAGGTGTAGAAGCTCCTGGTTGGAAGTCGCCTACCTCAGCGTCGCCGAGCGGCATGACTGGGTCCTTCGCCAGCTCGGCCCCTGCCGGGACTCCACACTCCACAGACCGCTGCGCCTGGGGACTCGCGCCATGGTTCTGTCGCCCTGTGCATTTCCGAAACCTGCCATCTGTCCCTGCTGTCCTGCACTTCCGGTCTCCCACGCTAAAATAAGTTGCTCTTACGTTCCTACTTCTGAAAGTAGCAAACTGGGACGTGTGCACATCTGTGGATGTTCTGTAAAGAACGCAGCCACTGTCGCCTCAGATTGGCAGGGTCTGAGTCACTGCGGTTAAGGAGGGTCTCAGTCCACTCCTCACCGCCCAAGCGCACAGGGCTGGCGTGGACGCTGGCTTCTTAGCCTCCGCGAGCTCGTGGCCTGTCGCAGGCTGCCCACGCCGCACTCCGCCCAGAGACGCAGCGAACGTTCCGAGGTGTCCGTGTGCACCAAGTGCCTCCCTCCTCGCAGCGAGCCGATTGCCCAGGGCTCATCACCCGCCACCCGTCCAGGCTGGGCCCAGCCCGTCTCCCGGAGGGCCGGCCAGCACGTAACGGGACACGTGTCCCCGTCATGGGCTCTTCGGTGTTTTTCAGCTTGCGTCTTCTAAATAACTCTTACCTCGCAGAGCCTGTGTGTAGCTCGCGGGGAAATAGCAACAGACTCCATCAGGACGGGACCCTGGCGAGCCTCAGCGGCGGTTTGCTTGGCTCCCTGCGTGGCTCTGTGGTGACCGACTTCATGAGTCCTTTCTGAATCTAGACAGCTCTTCTAGAGCACGGTCCCAAACGTATTCCACAGCACATGTATTTTGTAAAAAGAACTTCAATGTACATACTGTTTGTGCCGTTCTCCACAACTGAAGGTCTCCTGAGAGTTGTACTTGTCTGCTGCTCTGATTTTCCAGTCTTGGGATTCTGTGTTCCGGGTCCAGTACTCACTGGAGTGGCTGTGTGGTACATCAGGCTCCGTGCTGAGCTCCACTGAAATCACAGAGGGTGTTAGACCACGCCGAGGGCACCACGCTCCAGCGGAAAGTGGCTCCGAGGCGAAATCTGTCAATTCAGAAAATTTTAGTGTGTTGTCTGAATGTCACTGTAAAAGCAAAGAATTTATTCTCAAAAGGTTGTGTGGAAATAAAGCTTTGGGTGTCACAGTTTTTCTAGTGAGGCGAAGGTAGCCTGTGCCGCACGAGGAGTCGGAGGAAGAGATGGATGACAGGATTACAGTGTGTCCACGGAATCGCTCATCTTGGGATTTGGGAGGTCCTCGGGATGGGAACCTTGGACGTTGGCTTTCTGAATTTTTGTTTCTTTGTTGAGACAAGGTGTCACTTTGTCGTTCAGGCTGGTTTTGAATTCATTGTGGAGCCCAGGCAGGCCTTGAACTCACAGCAATCCTCCTCCTCAGCCTCCTGAGCGCTGGGGTGATAGGTATGCCACTGCAGCCCTGGGAACCATTCATCCTGTGTGTGCCTCAGTCCACGTGGCTACTGTAACCAAACACGTGAGACTAGGTGACGTGTGTAGAGCAGAAATGTACTTTCGCACAGTTCTTTAGGCCAGAAGTCCACAGTCACGTGCGGCCAGACTCAGTCGTCCAGAGTGGTTGATGCCATGCTGCCCCATGCCACCAGGGAACGTGGCGTCCTCACCTGGCAGCAGGGCTGAGTGCCCCCGGTCAGGCCCAGGCAGATGGCCCTGCCCCTCTGTGGGCTCTGTCTCAGTCGGTCAAGCCCGAGCCCTGAGTCCCAGCACCTTCATAGTGCGGATCAAGTCCGAGCAGGAATTTGGAAAGAATGAGGAAAGTGTCCACAGCCCCGCGTGGCCCCCAACCCAGGCCTGCAGGCAGTTCTCACACAACTGTCCAGGTCAAATGGCACTTCTGTGTTTGTTTTTTTGAGACAGGATTTCTGTGTATTCTAGGCTTACCTCAAACCCATGAGAACCCCCTGCCTTAGTCTGCCAACTGCTGAGATGACAAGCATGCAGTAGCCTTCTTTTTTAAAGAGGGCTCCCAGGCCTGAAGGGACCTGACTTGCAGAGGGGTGCTGGGAACCCAGATCCTCCCTCTGTCCCCTCTAGCTTGTGTGGCCCCCCTGGCACCATGCCTGTCATGCCCCTGCACTTGGTGCCTTTGCCAGGCCTGTGGCAGCTAGGCTTTCTCAAATGCCAGAGGCTATGCTGCCTTTGCAGAGGCTTCATTTCCTTTGATGCTGTGGGCGTCTGTGAGGAGGGTTAGAGAAACAGAGAAAGGAGGAAAGCCGGTCTGGGGCCCTTGTTGCTTTGATTTTGAACCAGTGTTGCACTGCATAGCCCAGGACGGGAGCACGGGCCTGGGCCGCCGCGCCCGGTTGGCAGCGCCCTTTGAAGAGGCCGGACTAACAACGATAGAAGCTGCCAGCGTGATGAGAAAGGCCATGGGCCTGCTGAAGCCCACGGAACACGGAAACGGGTAAAACAAAAACGAGACCACGGCACTGTCCACTCTGATTGCAGCTGTGGGAGCAGGGGAGGACATCCGCGTGCTTCATCCCCGTGGGTGTCACCTGGGGCCTCGGGCCAAGCAGTAATGCCTGTCAGTAATCTCAGCACTCAGGAGGCTGAGGCAGGAGGATCACTGCCAATACGAAGTCAGCTTGGCCTGCACAGCAAGACTGTCTGGCAACACAGTACATGAGGAGCCGGGGATGTAGCTCAGTGGTTCTGTGCCTGCCTGACAAGCACAAAGTCCTGAGTTTGATCCCTGGCACTGCAAACAGAAGAAAGTACATGAGAGGTGAGAGACATAAAAGGATATGGAAAGTTCGAAAGTAACTGAATTAGAGAAAAGGGGCTAAATTTTATGCCAAAGAAATATGAGATTTTTAAAAATATGAAACGATAGGATTTCAAGACAAAATCCATGATTAAGGCCACTGCATGATTAAACTCTCAACCAATAGGGATATCTATAAATGATAGATTTTCATTTAAGGTTTTTGAGACAGGGTCTCATTTTGTAGTACAGGCTGGCCTCAAACTCACAGCAATCCTCCTGCCTCTGCTTCCTGAGTGCTGGGATTACAAGTTGTGCTACCACCCCAGCACTGTGGTATGTGGTACTGGAAAGGAATTTGAGACCTTGTGCTTGCCAGGCAGACACAGGAACCACTGAGCTAAATCCTGCACCTATTTTTGTATAATTTATAATTTCACTATCAGGATAGAAGATTTTAACACAGAACCAGTCACTTAATCCTGAGGCTAAATAGACAAAAATATTAGCAGAAGAAATAAAAGAACTGATGTAATACTCTTGAATTCTGTGCACCTAAATCGACCATATCCACTCTT